>ML817789.1:95139-110231 GCA_009831015.1 Picea engelmannii | reverse complement strand
GACAATTGTTAGATCTAGGTTTGATTAGTTGTTGAAAGAGATTTTGATGAATATGTTCTTGTAAGGGAACTTCAAGATCTCAGACATATTAGGAATCTTTCTAGATCTATATATTTTAGGTAGCGCTTCTAAGTTTACCTTCCCGGGTTGACATTAAATAAACTCTGACTGACATCATCAATTAGAACTAAACATTATGATTTTGAGGTTGATTGCAATGATTGGTATATGGATAGTTGTCTTTTCTGGGATGACAACCACTTCCATATTTTGTTTGATGACTCTACTCCACCTTCTGTAGAGAACATCAATGTCCCACATCAAGAGCTAGTTACCAATGTCCAGCCTGCATATTTTACAATGGTATTATTCCTTCTAGATTCATCTTTGATCATCTCTCACTATGTGGATGGATATTCTTATTTGGATCCACATGATAGGTGTTAGTATTGGGAGCATCATTTTCAGTTGGTTATTGGGTGCCGATATCTTCCATGTGGGGTTCACATGAGAAATTGGACATGGGACCCTGGTTTACAATGGCGGTTGGACTGCTTCAACATGATGGCTTCCATTTCTCAATGGGATCCTGGTTCTCTAGTCTACTTCAACACTATGGTCCACACT
Source organism: Picea engelmannii (assembly GCA_009831015.1). Taxonomy (NCBI): domain Eukaryota; kingdom Viridiplantae; phylum Streptophyta; class Pinopsida; order Pinales; family Pinaceae; genus Picea; species Picea engelmannii. Next base: position 109,604 of record ML817789.1, on the reverse strand, counting down.
TATCCATGGGACCCTGGTATATGGTTGTACTTCAAGCATTGAGGACAACACTTTCATAAGGGGGGTGGAATGTAAGGTAGCTAGAGAGATAATGGGGGGGCCCAGAGGACCCATAGTGCTAATAGTGGAGACCATTCAATGTAAGGTGGAATAGGTCCACTATATTATTAAATAAGACCCACTATGGTAGTTAGATATAATAAATGAGTAATTGGATATAATAAATGTAAGAGGACTTCTTAGAAGGTTCTACTTCTAGAGGATTCCTCCTCTAGAATGTTCTTAGGTGATGGTAGTACTATATAAAGGGGTTCAAGCAATGTAATGGGAAATGAAGAGAATTATTGTATTTGGAGCGGTAGCTCAATAGGAGGATGCCCCCTCGAAGAGGCCAGTGAACAGGAGAGGATCCCTTCCATAATAGGATCCATTGTATGGTGTTGTCCTACCTCAAGGGTTTGGTAGTAATAAAGTGTGGTTTCTTCTATCTTGCTTTGTGGATCTATTGTGTATTCAATATTTGTGGTGATTATATTGGTAGATCTATTCAGGTTCTTAACAAGTTCTATTCAGGTTCTTAATAGTTTGAATGCCCCCAAGGCGTCTCAACTTGTATAAATGAAACATGTAATTGTTCACCACTTTGTCCATTGAGCAGACAAACAACATTTGACATTGCAAAATTTTACCTCAACCCTTTATGCCCATCTAAACAGTGTTCCCACTACCATCCATAAGAAAAGACCTTACATAAAGCTCTTAAAGCACCATCTATCTTCCCTCTGTGCATGTCTCTAAACACATTTTTCTATTTATTAGAATTAACTTACTTAATTATTTTTAAAAGACATCTATGTTATCATGAAGTTGTTATTTTTCTCAACATTACTCAGTATACTAATTGGTTGTGGATAGGTCATCCACATTATTGGCGAAGTTATGCATTTTAATCGACATTGCTTACTCGAAGTCATTTTAAAACACTATCCATGTTATTGACAAAGTTGTCAATTTTCTTAACATTTAAGTAATAATAATGTATTTATATGTAATAAAACTCACTAAAGCCACTTTAAGAATCGATGAGAGACAAACCCCTATAATTTCAACATTCCCTTCATACCTAACTTGGTCTCCATGTCCAAAAGGTTAATTGATTTATGTATTGTATGTAGTAGATATTGAGTTTACATTCAAAATAAAAGCGGACCCTCCAAGCATGATACATGCGAATTTTATTATTGAGGTTTGCACCTTGGGGACCCTTAGGCAGTACCATCAGAAGCATCAACATGTCTAAATGAAGAGAGTGAAGAATTGGGCATGTTAGATATTGGAAATATTCATAATCCTAACCCTTTGTAGTATACCTAGGGAGGTACCCAATGAGAATGTGCTTATGTATTATTAGTGGAAGTCGTTTAATATATGAGAATGTGGTCATTCAATGTAAGGTGGACTAGGTCCACTATATTAATAAAGGATCACTAAGGTAGTTAGATGTAATAAATGTAAGAAGGCTTTCTAGAAGATTCCTAGGACATAGAGAGAGATATATAAAGAAGTGTAAGCAATGTAATGAATCATAGTGAAAAATATTGTCATTGTAACAAGCAAGTGTTGCTTGAGGAGTGCATTCCTTCCTTAAGGAATACCATATGGTTTTGCCCTACATCAAGGGTTTTCTCTATATTCTTGTGTTCATGTTATGGTGAATGGTTTATAGTTTATTCGTGGTCTTATTGAAGTATATTTGCAGATCTGGTATAGGTACATAACAATTGGTATCAGAGCACTTTCCTTGGCCAAAAAAGAAAATATTTTTTTTGCTCTTTTTGCAGAAATTTTCTAGGGAAGAAAAAGAGGGCAACGCACTTTAGGTTCAGATATGAAGATTTATGAGATGAATTTGGAAAAAAAAATTGGGTATTTGAATTCCTCTCGGAAAAATACCCAATTTCGAAAAACAAATCAGTTGAAACGGAGTTCTGGAAGTGAAGTTATGAGCATTTTAAATTCAACAGTTTTTCAGGGTTTTTTCCGGAAAAAGTCGCGATTTTCTGCCGTAATTTATTGTTCTATTTTTTGGTGTTTTTCGTGAAGGCAACGAGACTGCAGAGCTCATAAATTTTCATAGGGTGCTCAGATGGCTATTTCTTCTCAAACCCTCAAAGAAATTCTACAGATTATTGAAGCATTCAAAGCCCAATTGTTTGACACATTGGATGACAGATTGGATGACTTCGTAGATGGCCTCACAGACGACCTCAATGATAGTTTTCGTAGTAATCAAGATTCATTGGATATCATGCATGAGATATTTCTTATGGAAGACCTCAGGAATGAATATAATCAAGAAATATATGCTTGGTATGATTTGGAGGATGATTGTGATGATTGGTATATGGATAGTTGTCATTTCTGGGATCGATTTTCTGCAGTAAGTTATTTCTACACCCTATTTTTTGTTGAAGATTTTTTCCTAGCAAGATGTATTTTATAGGAAAAGATGATGGTCCTAGTATTGAATACCTCTTAAAGTCCCACAAGTCAGAATGGAAAGAGCAGTGGAAATCTTTTGTAGACTGGGGTTTCAAAGGTGATTCTCTCATATGGTGGAAATCCTTTAACCATTCTGAGTGGATGTCACTTTTTGAGGAAGCACTTGAAAAATTACTTTTAGACAAGTGGTCTCATACAAAGAGTAAGGATAAAGACATAACCAAGAGTTTATTTTCATGTGGAAAATTTATATTACAGGTTCATGGTTGTATTCATAAGGATAAGGTTATTGTTTTTATTAACCCTAGTTGCATGCATAATTTTATCAATATTCAGTTGGTTAATAGATTCCAAATTCCTGCAAAGAATATCCAAACCACACAGGTTGATGGTGAAAATGTTAAATTTTTTAAAGATTTGAAGCTCAGTATGGATAGATATGTGTTGCATTCAGATTTTTATGCTATGGATATGGATGAAGTGGATATTTTTTTGGAATATCCTTGGATAGAATCAATGGGTACTATTAATATTAATGTGCAAAAGAAGTTTTTGAAGTTGTGGTACAAGAAAAAGAAAATTACATTGTAGGACGTGTCTCTTAGTAAGAAAGATGGACCCGTGGAATCTAGCAAAGAAGTTATTGTCGAGTCTGAAGTTGAATCAGAGGCAGACTCTACAGAAGGAGATGAAGAAAAACTACAGGAAGGACATAATCATGAAGTTGAGGAGGTCATTGACTCAAAGGCACAATGTGTTGCAGATTTGAAGAAAAAAGAACAAATTCCTGCAATTGTTGTATATCGCCATCCACATCATCTAGAGACACAACAATCATCAAGGCAAGGGTGTGTGCATCAACACATTTATGCTCAAGCAGGGCACCAGACAGGAAACCAATCAAGAGGTGCATGGAGGCCTACTATCACTACAGGAAGACATCAATCTAGAGAACTAATCCCATGAGAACACCAACATAATGTAGATCAAGATCAGGGTGGAAAGACAACATATGGACATCATGTTCGACTTCCATTGGGATGGATGGATGGTCATACTTGGTACCAGTTGGCTACATTGCTTAGCTGATCAGATAGTATGGTTTCTTCTCGTGTTCCGAGGATGAAACATGTGAAGGGGGATGGAATGTAGTATACCTAGGGAGGTAATATGGGATACCTAGGGAGGTACCCAATGAGAATGTGCTTATGTATTATTAGTGGAAGTCATTTAATATATGAGAATGTGGTCATTCAATGTAAGGTGGACTAGGTCCACTATATTAATAAAGGACCACTAAGGTAGTTAGATGTAATAAACGTGAGAAGGATCTCTAGAAGGTTTCTAGGAGATAGATAGAGCTATATAAAGAAGTGTAAGCAATGTAATGAAGCATAGTGAAGAATATTGTGAATGTATCAAGCATTGTTTGAGGAGTGTTATCCTTCCTTAAGGATTAATATATGGTGTTACCCTACCTCAAGGGTTTTCTATATTCTTGTGTTCATGTTATGGTGAATGGTTTATGGTTTATTTTTGGTCTCATTGAAGTATATTTGCAGATCTGGTATAGGTACTTAACACCCTTGCATAATTCATAGAGATCTGAATTGCAACAATATATTTGTGAATGGTAATACCTGTGTTCTGAAGATCAAGGATCTAGGTTTTACTGCTATTGTGGAAAATGATCATGCTGCACACTCTATAATTGGTACACTAGAATGCATGACTCCATAATTATATGAAGAGGATTATAATCAACATGTATATGTTTTTTCATTTGGCATGTTCTTACTAGAGATGGTAACTTTGGATATTCCTTATAGTGAGTGTCATAATGCTGCTTAGATTTATAAGAAGGTGAGCTTTAGTATAAGGCTTGCATTAGTGGAAAAAGTTACCAATTAAAAAATGAGACCATTTATTGAAAAATGTTTGGTGGGAGTGTTAATGAGGCCTTTTTCCATAGAACTTCTTATGGGCCCTTTCTTTAGAGGAATCCAAGTGAGCATCTAGTACATGCACATGCTACACTCTCTACTCTCTGTTGAAAAGAACTTGTATAAGAATATTTTGTGCTTTGCTACAATTTTATGCAGTTTAATGCAAAACAAATCACGTAATGTAGTAAGTAATTTCCAAAGTAAAGTGGTAAAATTCTGTAGTAAATATTAACTTGAAGTCTTGAGTATAATCTATTTATAAAAATGCATCAATCACACTCTAGGATGCTCAAATTGTAAAAATATTACTTACATTTTTAGATGATAAAGTAATTTAATACCAATACAAGTGAAATTAGAAACAAAGTTGCTTATATCTTTTAAAGTAGTAGTTGTATGTAGCCCAAAGCTAAAAGCTAAAATAATGATAAAATATTTGAAACTTTAATAATAAAAAAACATAAATGAAAATGGTCACTCCACTTTTTGAAGTAGAATTGGAAAGATATTGATGTTAATAACTATTAACAATGTCATATGTGTAAATTGAAGTCATGAAAAAACTATTAAAATAAATTGATAAATAAAAATTGTGATATATTAGTCTTATCCATTGCACTCTAAAGTATAATTGAATTCTAATACATCGTACTCTTCTAGAATTTTAAGTAACAAATTGTCAAAGCTACTTAATATCACATAATTAATTTTTACCTAATCAATAATAATACTATATTTTTATATGATTAGATAAATAAAGTTGTTATACTAAATTTGAACTTCATTTAAAATTTACACAAATAGTTTTTCAAAATAATGTATAATTTTTATACCCTTATATGTAGCATTTACATTACATTATATTTAATAATGATAAGTTTCTTGAGACCTTTATTGATAACCTTTAGGTATGAGTAAAGTTTCACAATGATCCAAGTTTAATGTATGGTGGAAGGATGTCCTTATCTATCTTGTCCAATTCTAAATTGATCCAAATCTTCAAAATCTTGATCAAATAAGAACTCTAATTTCCTAAGTCACTCAATTGTAATATTGAGAAATAATGAGAAAATAGTCTATTATAAGATTACAATTGAGAGAACTCCTAATCACACCTATATTAACTAAAAATGATTCCTTCAAATTTTAAGTGTTTGACTTCATCCAACTAAAATCAATTTTTAAATTTGTTTGACTTTATTCAACTAAAATAAATTATTTAATTTTACTTAATTTTGTCCAACTAATTACTTATTTAATTTTTCTATTTTTGAATGGGGATACTACTTCTCCATGGTTTTGAAAGGGAATAATATTTCTCCTTTCTCCGTGGTTTTGAACGAGAATACTAATTCTCTACGGTTTTGAATCCGAGAATAATCTCTGTAGTTTCTCCAGACTTCTCTGCAGTTTTCGGAAATTATTTTTGGCTTCTTCAACGGGTTGAGCAATTGGACATCTGAAATGAGGTGAGTCACTTTTTACTTTGATTCAATTTTAATTTTACATAAAGAGATTTAAATATATTTTATTTATTTTTTATTTTAAGTTTCATAAGTAAAAATTGATTTGAGAGATAAAGTCAATCCATAATAATAATTGTTACATATTTTTTCTCTTCTTTTCAATATGAGCACTCCACTACCTATTCCAAAAACTCAGCGTAACACGGGGAGGCCCCCCAAAATCACCCTAGAGATCCTTTACGATTATATGCAATCAATAGAAAAAACAAGAGAAGAGAGAGATGCCAAAATCCAAATAAAGTTAGAAACATTAGAAAAAAGGAGTGAAGAAAGAGATGTAAAACTCCAAATAGAGCTAGAGGCAATGATTGATAAAAAAATTAAAGATACCATTCAAAATCAAATAGAGGATAGATTCTTAGGGTTCAAGAGTGAATTGCAGACAATGAATGATAAAATTCAAGAAATGGAAAAACATAAACAATCAACCCAAGAAGGAGGGGTTGAAGAAAATCACAACTTGAGAGATAAGATTAAAGAGCTAGAAGAAAAACTAACCAACAATTTGACTCTCAGTAATATGGAAAACAAATTGGATATCAAACCCATCAAAGAGGAAATGAATAAGCTAATTGAACTGGACCATGAGCATAACAAAAGAGCCTTGAACCTCATAATTTTTGGTATAAAAGAACAACAAGAAGAGGATAAGCTAGCAAAAGTAAAAGAAGAATTAAAAAATAAATCACAAATTGATACAACTTACATCATAGAAGCAAAGAGGCTAGGAAAAATAATTGATCACAAAGATAGGTTGATCTATGTAAAAGTAAGTTGTAATGACCATACATATAACATACTTAGTAAATCTCCGAGCTTAAAAGGGTTAGGAATATTTATAAATGAAGACATCATTCCCAAAGACCAAGCTGAATTAAGGAAGGAAGTTCAAAAGGTAAAAGAAGCCAGGAAAGAAGGAAAATGGGCAATAATTAGAAATCGAAAAGCTATTGTTAGGGATAGAGACCAGAAGGATAATAATAAATAGGAATTCAGGACACTCGAGATCCTTTTTTGGAATTGTTGTGGCTTTCCATGGTGCAAAGGTACTATGATAAGTTGGATCCCGAGTGCTATTGATATTATCTGTCTAGTTGAAATTTGGGAGCATGAGGACTCTAAGGTCCCTGACATGGAAGGATTTGTCTTGTGGTTGACATGGAACAAAAAATCCCACCTTAGAGGGATAGAAGGCATAACTTGTTATATTAGAAAGAGCAATTCTCCTCACATTCAACTTCATAAGATTGACCCTCTTAATCAATACATTTGGATAGAAATTTCAGACACCAATGCTAAGAATATGTATATAGCAATTTGTTATTTTGCACCTATTAATTCTACATTTTATAAGAAAAATAATCTAGATAAAAATTGTCCCTATAATAATTTAGAACAAGATATTTATAATTTGAGAAATGAAGGTAATATCCTCCTACTAGGAGACTTTAATGCTAAGACTGCAACTAAACAAGCTACTCTTTTAAGTAATGAGTCCAACCATAATCCTTTATGGCTAGATGAGGACCTTGTTTTATCTAATAGCTACAAAAGAAGCTCTGAAGACCTAATTGTGAATTTTTTTGGTATTGAGTTGGTCAAGCTCTGCAGGTCTCAAGACCTAATAATTTGAAATGGAGTAATGAAGTGGCCAAACTCCAACCAGATGACTTGTATTCATGGGCTAGGTAGTAGTCTTGTAGATTATGTGATATTTGATATCCCTGTTTCCAATCAAATTGTTGTTCCTGAGTCTGTACTTAAGGCTCAAAAGTACAGTGTCAAGGCATCCGAAAAAGATTAAAAGATGGAGAAGGGAGAAACGTCAATATTCAAAGAAGGTAACTAAGGGAGATTTCTTTGTTGACGTTGTCTGGCTTCGAACTGTTCCTGGATAGTTATGTCTCGTTCAATGGTTGCCCATGATTGTTCCAGTTCGGCCCGGTTAGTCGCTGTTTTAAGGATGGTATCGAAGAGGTTTAAGGCGATGTGTGTTTGGTTCAGTAATCCGGGTTCAACGTTGGGTTGAGTTGGTACAGGAACTGTCATGGGGGAACAATAAAAGTATGAAATTTTTTAAGAAAGGTTAAGTGCTGTCTCAGTTTGGTCTTATGAAAGAGAACTTACGGTTGCAGAATTGAAATACGGATGCAAATCTAAGGCTCGTTCCCGTAATTGTATTATATTTTAATAAAAGGTGTGAAATGGGAGAAAAGCATTGAGCCGTTTACAGTGTAAGGTTCCTACCAGGGGAAAATCTCACGACATAAACGAAAGAGGAAAATATGTAAGAAAATAATCAATGTAACATAGAATATATGTAGAATTCCGAAACTGTAGATTGGTCTTAAATAGCTGATAGTTGGTGCAGAGGAAAGACAATAAACAATTACAGAAAACCCAAATTCATTCGTTATAGTAGTGGTCGTACTAAAGTATAACGAAGCACATCAATTATGAATATGAATTGAAATGAAAAAATGAGATACAGAGAAGCAAACTTGTAATACAGAAGTGACGGAATTGAGAATCTCTAGATCTTCTTGTATTAACTCACAATGTAAAAACTCTATTACAAACGACTCAAAAAAGTCCAGCCTTGCTTATTTGTTACTGGGCTATATTTATACAGTTTTTACAAAACGGATAGGATCTCAACAGTCGCAAAATTTCGGTTATGACTGAGAAGAGAGCAATCGCTCTGTTTCGCCTACTCCATCTTCACTTGGTGCCAGGTGTTTGTCATCATGCGGACTTGGTGCAGGCGATGCATCTTTCCACTAGCTGGGATATGAGCCGTGATGGTTCTGCTTGACAGCTGGCCTCGGCGAAATAACATTCTCGGGCTAATTGCTGCAACTTGTCCTCCATTTGTGAATCGATGATGTCGATGGCCCTTAGTTGCACGCTGGGTTTGATCATATACTTATCAACTTGGACTATGTCCACCATATTCATATGAGAGATATCAGCCAGATCTCTTTCTTCCTTATCTTTTAGATCACGTGAGATCTGTTCCACATTCAATTGCATCAATGCTTCGGCATTGCCTCCGCTGTCAATGCCCAGCAGCTCGCCGTCAATAGAATTAAAAGCTTCTTCGAGGGAGTTGGTTACCTTTTGGGTTTGTTCCTTGCCCAAGGCGATGTTGTGCTCCCAAACCTTCAACAAAATATTTCCTCGGGTTTGCTTCGAGATGGTGAACCTGGGAGTACCTTCCGAAATCCGGTTGTTAGTGGCTATTACCGCCTCCTGGAAGGCGACCCGAGATGCTCCTGCATCTCTTTCTCTGGCCGATAAGTTCTCGGAAACTTGATGGACCAACAGACAGTTTTCCCGAATAGCTCCCACCTTGGTGAGCAAATTCTGCTGCACCGAAGAGATTCTGCTCCGAATCTGGATTGCTTGGGACTTAAATATCCCGATGTCTATCAATTTTCTCTTGGCGATTTCTACCCGAGCCTGAAACTGTTCAATCGAACTTCTCTGCTGGCTTGCCTTCGTTCGACCATATCAGACCATCGACTGTGCTTGCTCGAGCTTGGCCCTGAGCCCCTGTATTTCATTTTTGTCGGCCAATCTGGCTTGTTCTATTTCCACGCTAGCTTGACCTTTAGCGTTCTCCGCGGATGTGGCCAATCTAGCCTCGAGGGTCCCGATTAGGCGATTATTCCTTTTCAGTTGGTTCTTCAAAATCCCAACTGAGAATTGATTTGCCAAAGCATACGCTCCCAGCGTTCCTGCAATTTCAGTGGCGATTTGGTCACTTTTCTTATCTTTTCCATCGGTCATGATTTTATATTTTTTAGCAGTAGACCCTCCTTCTTGATAGAACTCTCTTTTCACTACAGCCTTCCTCTTCTTATCAAAGAAGAACTCATTCGGAGGGAGTTCTTCTGCTCTTATGGGCCTCAGTTCTTCATTAGATATCCATCCCTCGCCGACATCTCCCTGTGTCGACTGCAAGGGTGTGACCGAGGTGATGGGATCTCCGATTTGTTTTGCCGATTCTCTTGGAGTATCGACAGGATTATGCTTCTTTGGCGGTCCTGGAGTCTTTGTCTCAGTCTCCGGCTTCTGTTTCCTTGGCGGGTCCGGAGTCTTTACCTCAGCCTCCGGATTCTGTTTCCTCGGCGGGTCCGGAGTCTTTACCTCTGCTTCGAGATTCCTCGTTTGTTCCCCCTCCTGGTGTTTTCCAAGGTCAGGAATTGTGCCTTCAGAACCTTCAGCATCCTTCTGTTTCACCTCAGAAACGTTCGGACTCCCCCCTCCCAACACAACGCAGAGACATCTTCGTCTATGTTCCTAGAATCTCAATACAGAGGCTGTGTCTTCGGGTGCTAAGGATTGGATCCAAGCTAGAACTTCTTCATAAGACCTCGCCCCTCGGAAAACGTCATCCAGGGGTGAATTTTCATGCTCAAATCTCTTGAGCCCACAATTAGCTAAGTGGTTTCTCACAACCCTCTATGGATCATGTTTCTTATATTCGATGGAGACCAAACTTAGGTCTTCCAGGGCTGCAGCCTTGGCTTTGGCATGCCCGAAATCTAACAAAGAATAAGAATTCAGCCGAATGGGAAAAGAAGGCCATACCTTCTTTGAGTAACCTTTGAGTTCTTTACTCACCCCACCAATTATCGTCTGCCGGGCGACCTCGCAACAAGATAGCTTGTCAGGAATGAATAATGGCAGCGCATGAGGGGGAACAGAAGCCCCGAAAACTCTGAAGTACGAGAACTCTGTCTCCATGTACCAATCCGCTATGCTACTCAGATTTGTTGTAATGCTGTCCGATATACGATGTGGCGAGTGCCCAAAAATGGTGACATGGAGGGGCACCATCACCTAGTTAAAAATTTCATATGCGAACTTTTCTGCTTTGTTCTCCCATAGTTTTTCATGATATACATGTATGGGTTTCTCTTGGGTTGGAGTCCAACCCCAGCTCATCAATGGGAAAGGTTTCATGGAACATATTGCATCCATAATATATGCGGACATGAAGAATGATGACGACCTCCCATTTTCCTTCTGCTCCCGGTACTCTGTGACCCGGTTGTCCAAACTATCCGAAAGTATATTTGCCCAATTAAAAGAGCAACCTTCTGCGGCCCGAAACATTAGAGGCACCCATGCAAGGAGAAAATGCGATGTGTCCTCTCTCCCATATAGCCGACATGTCATCATGGCTACATATTTATACTGTGGCTCCAACGAGGCGATTGAATAAACGCCTTGGTCATTAGCCCTGAACTTCGCGGCGCGCGAAACCCAATCCTTTATCAAACCTGGCATGGTTTTATAATACTGGTTGCACTCCTTCTCTTTGAATTCCTCCAGGAACTCAGCGTCGTATGTGTAGTCTGACGTCGTCGGGAGCTTATACATGGTCTGTATATGCTCTGGCCTAAAAGTCCCGACAGTGACTCGTTGCCCGTTCATGATAGTCCTGGTCGGTATGTCTACGTGATCCAACGCCCATCGGATCATGTCATAATATGGGAGCAACCGTGGTCTGGCTGCTATTCTGTGCATACCGGATTGGACGACTATCTTATATTTGGTGTTGAGATCATCTTTTTCATTTTCGTCGGAGTCGTCTGAATAATCTACCAATTGTGACTGCAGAATGTCTGAAACAAATGACCAGTTTGGGACCGAATCGACACTTCGGGGTGAAGTATCAGAGACGTTATCCGAGCCTTGTTCTACGACCTCAACATTCGCCTTAGCTGCTTTCCGCGGAGCCATAGCTGAAGCTTTCATTTTATCTCTTCTGCGATAGAACTGCGTATACATGCAGAAGTTAGTTTACTCAGAAGTGAAGAGCTCTGCGTGTTATGAGAAATGCATAATGAAACACAACTCTTCCATATATTTGAAAAACTATACCTTTCAAAACAAGCCCATCCAATAACATTTAGAATTAAATTTTCGCCGTAAAAACCGATCTTATATCCATAGATTTACCCTATTTCCCATTAATGTCATAAATTTATGATGGTTTAACAGTCAGTTGGAGTATGGAGAAAAAAAGCTTCGTCGGGAAACGTGCAAACCTCGAGACACGGGATATATCTTGCTTTAACTTAATTAATCCAATCTTGCCCACGTTAATCAATTTCTTGCTATTCGTTATATCGTGGATTTTCTTTTAACATTTTGAGTCTCCAACTCCCGAGACCGCGAGGACCGAATTTGGTTTAATTAGAGATAATCGCGATTTGAGGCATCATTAATTTTATAATCGTTTTATTCGCCATATCGCAACTCGGAACTTCGAAGATAAGTTTCTGGGAAATTTATATGCTGAGTTGCGAAACCGCGAGACTGAGATAACAAGGCTTAATTAAGGGGAAGGTAATCTTGGATTAAGTGATTAATTAATCATGTTATAATTACATCGCGACTTCATGAGTTCGGGGTTTTAGACGCCGTAACTTTCAAAAAGATAGTGCCGAGTGGCAAAACACCGAGAACAAAGTTTAACCAAGGTTAGCGTTTTTGCCTTTAATCCTTGACCAGGGTTATCCCGGAGGGACCTCGTGTTCTTGGCTCTCGGGGATGTAAAAGTAAAAAAATTAATTTGACGAACGCCGAGGCGCGAAACCTCGATGACGTCTATTCACGAGTTGAAAGATTTTACCCTGATTACCGTTTTGAGTGAAAATTTTTAAATGACTTCGCCACTTCGTGACTCGGGCCGTGTGAAATCATAAATTATAGTATTCGACCTGCGAGATTCCGAAGTAGGGAAAAAAAAGAGAGAACACTCTTACGAAATGCTGGACTTGTTTCGAGAAAAAAAAACTATGGCTGCTTGCGTGATCAAACTCTTAGAGATCATCGATCTCTTCAGAAGGAACAAGAAAATCATTTTTTAGATTTTAAGCATCGAAATGAAAATTGTGACGGGTTAAAAACAAAGGCGGCTCCAACATAGGCTCCAACTAGGGATCCCGCCTTCCTGTGAGGTGGGAAGGACATTAGACCACGTGCCAATATTGGGTAAATGGAGTCAAAAACTCGATCAGGCGGAAAAGTTTCAAGGAAAGAGGATCGAAAGGGGGAAAAGACTCCGTTCTTTACCTCGAGAAGTTTTTACAAAATCAGATACTCTTTTCAAACGCAACCGTAGTCCCTTTCACAATTTTCCCTTTCCCACTACTAACTTTAGGTATGTTTTAAGACTGTTGAAACGACCCTAGGAGACCCAACAGATCTTGTGGCTCTCGGCTTGCATCAAAAGAATGAGATTATATGTTTTTTAATCGGGGAGTTCCGTCTGAAACTGGGATGTGGATCAAGTTTTTAGAAAGCATTGGTTATCGGAGTAGAATGATATTCATGTATAACAGCCTTACAGATATCTCAGACATTGCTTCACTGCCAGCGAGCCTGTTCAGTACCCCGGTGAAGTTATCTGGCCCCTTTTACTGAATTTCCTTTCACCACTTCGGAAAATATTTATGCATTTAAATGCTGAGACGAGGGCAATCATTTCTGAATTTCCTTTCATCGTCTTCCTGGACTAGGTGGGGGCAATCATTTCTGAATTTCCTTTCACCACCTGTCTTATAATTTATTTTTTGAGCACGAAGATGGGGGCAATCAGTTTGTATCAGGGCTGATATCTGTGTAATATTTTGCACCAGAGGTCTGTCAACTTACTTTGATTACTCGGTACCAAGCTTCTTTTGACCCTCACAACACCTTCGTTCTTAGGGAGAAAAGGAAAATAATTATATATATATATATTTTAAAGGGCATCCCGTTTGAGTAAGCTTTGATTCGTCCGATGCTGTTGAAAAACTTAAGAAAGTTAATATCGCTCTAAACATTCTTTCGCTTAGCAGGGGATCAAGTAGTTGTGGGGACCCGCTTTCTTTCCACAATCTGTTTTGAGACTCAAGAGGCTAAAACAAAAAACTTTTATCCCTTCGTCATGGAATGAAAAGATGGTAGCTTGCCAAAAGTTAGACCTGAAAACAGGCAGGGTACAAGGCAACGATTCATTGACTGAAAATACAAAGGTCAAAACAGTTCGAGACTGGCTCTTGTAGATATCTTTGGGGACAGTTATTATGACTGACTGTTTTTAGATTTAGTGTATTCATTCAAATCATTTTAACTCGAAGATTATCAAGCCAACAATAATCCTGTTATCTAACGTTTTAGCCGATATTGTAGTTTGAATGACGTTACCTTGGTTTACTTAAACAATCTTTCATAACCTATGTATTGAGAAAGCTCACCTTTACCTTTTCTTTTCACTTTCTTTGTACACTATGAAGCTACTTTTTGGTATCACCTGTTTCATGCCGATTTATTTCTGACACCGCCTTGCGAATTACTCTTCCCGCTAGCTTTGCAAGCAGCTGGGATCCTATAAAAAAGCAAATACAAACTTTTTTCGAAATATGTCTAAAAATTAGGAACAGAAGAAAACAGAAAACCAAAGGATAATGTTTTAAACAAAAATGCATGT
>ML817789.1:83976-94378 GCA_009831015.1 Picea engelmannii | reverse complement strand
AACTATCTTTCGGGGACACCCAAATCTTGACAAGATATTGTCTTCCAAGAAATCGATCACCACCGAGTCTGTTGCCCTTTTGGTTGGAATGGCTTCCACCCACTTAGTAAAATAATCCGTAGCTGTTAAGATCCACTTATGCTGAGCACTAGAATGAGGATTAATTTCCCCTATGAAGTCTAGACCCCATTGTTGAAATGGAGCTTCAGTTTTGACTGGAACAAGTGGTAGTGCGGGGAGTTTCTATTTACCAGTGAATATTTGACAAGGGTTGCACGCACGTACTTTGGCATTGACGTCTGAAAATAGTTTCGGCCAATAGTACCTGGCCCTCAAAATCTTATAGGCTATGGCTCTCCATGCATGGTGTCCCCCACAGAATCCTTCATGAAATTCCTCCAAACCCATGGAGTTTCTGACTCAACCAAACAGACTAGCAGGAACCCGAGTGGATCCTTCCAGTATAGCTGATTTTCGGCGATGCAATATTTTACAGCATGGAGTTTTAAAGTTCTGCACTTGGCTGGTGATAGTTCATTTGGGAATTTCAGGTTTAACAAGTAAAACACTATGTCTTTATACCAGCCTGACAATATGAAATTTTCCTCGACCTTACTTGGATCTGTTTGGTCGTCTGGCTCGTGCAGGTGTGTGTCTCCCTCTTCTTGTTCTAGGCAATTAATATCAAGGGCTCTAAGATTCGACTCAGCCAAGAGTTTGGCCAAACCCTGTCCCTTTATCAATTTAGTCGGCTTGACTTCCAGATCGAATTCTTGTATTTTAGCGAGCCATCGCCCTCCTTTTCCGTCACTGTCCGACTGTACCAATATGTATTTTACAGAATTGGTAGGCACATACACGATTAATTTTGAATGTAGCACATAGGTTCTAAATGATTTCAATGCCTTTACCATTGCGTATGCTTGTTTTTCTATTATTTCATATTTCAGTTCTGCATCTCTGAGGCTCTTGCTGAAAGACGCGATCGACCATTCGAACCCTTCGTCATCCTTTTGTAGGAGCACCGCGGCGATAGTATGTTCAGAAGCAAACGAGAAGATAAGAAAATCCTTCATATAATCTGGGCTTTCTAACACCGATGCCTCGCTAATGACTTTTTTAATATGCGCAAACGATGCTTTAGCCTCGGTCGTCCAATTTACTCCGCTATCCTTCTTCAACATTCCTGTGATCAATTTGACAATCTCAACAAAATTGGGGATAAACCTTCGTAAAAAAAATATTGTTCCTAAGAAAGACTGAATTTCCTTTATATTTCTGGGAATATTTATAGTTCCTATTGCTTCAATCCTCTTAGGGTAAATCTTGATCCCTTCCTTAGATACGACATGGCCCAGAAGCTTACCATCCCGCATAGTGAAATGTGATTTCTTTGGGTTCAGGGATAGGCCAAACCTGCGACATTTTTCGAAAGTCTATTTTAGATGGATCAAATGTTCTTCATCGGTTTTAGAGAAAACCGTCAAATCGTCCAGGTAGATGACTACGAACTTGTCTCTTTCTCCCACGAAAGCGATGTCCATAGCGCGTTGGAATGTAGCCCCTGCATTCATCAAACCAAACGACATTTTTTCATACATAAATGTACCCCAGGGCATGGTGAAAACAGTTTTTTCCCTGTCTTGTTCATTCATAGCGATCTGATTATAACCGGAGAAATCATCTATCATAGACATTCGATTAGCTCCAACAACCTTTTCTAAAACATGGTCCATCTTGGGCAGCGGGTAATTATCTTTGAGAGACGAATTGTTTAAGTTTCGAAAATCCACACAGAGTCGGATTTCCCCGTTCTTTTCCTGATTGGGACTAGGTTAGCTACCCAGTCCGAGTATCTCAGAGGTACGATTATTTTCGCGTCCAAGAGTTTTTTAACTTCCTTTTCTATCACAGGTAACAGAATGGGGTTAATTTGCCTAAGCTTTTGCCTAAACGGTTTGACCCCAGGCTTCAACGGTATCTTGTGATCAATAATGGAAGTGTCATACATTTTCAATTCATCATAGGACCAGGCGAAAACATCTTTATACTGACTGAGTAACTCTCTATACTTGACCTTTACTTTGGGAGGGAGGAACTTGGATATCTTTACCGTCCCAGATTCCTTGTCGGTTCCTAAATTACAGTCCTCCACTTCTTCTGGTTGTGGCTGTAAAGTGGACTTGACAGGTACATCGTTCCGATCAAAAAGTATTTCTAAAGGAATCAATCCTTTGGGGATCTGATTGCTTTTAAGGACCAGCATACGATGATCCGCAATTTTTTCTCGGAAGGTTTCAGGTTCCTCTCCTTCTTGCATGATCCACGTCGAGTCATTCTGATTTTCTTGGTCAGCATGAGTTTCAGAGAATTCTCCTACTGCTGTAAGGAATTTCTTAATTTGTTCGTCATCTTCAAAGACTTGCCAGTGTCGGATATTATCTGGTATGGAGGGTTTGTATCTGATTTCAATGTGATACTTCAGTTTGAAGGTCGTGGGAGGAGAGAAGGTTGAAGCTGCCTTTGCCAATGCATCAGCATGCAGATTCTCTGCGCGGGGGATAAAATGGATATTGACGGATGATAAATTTTTTTCCATGAGATCCCAAGCACAATTTCTATACACTCTTAGTCTAGGATGCCTGGCTAGGTACTGTCGGTTTACTTGTTTTACTATCAATTCTGCATCACCATACACCTCCAAGTTTTTTATGTTTAGCTTTTTGGCAGCCTCTAATCCTAAGATCAATGCTTCATACTCGCATACGTTATTAGTGTAATCTATGTCCCACTGCAAACGATAGGAGAAAGAAACTATGAACTTACCTTCAGGTGCTACCAAAATTACTCCAGCACCTGCCCCTTTAGAAGACGAAGCACCGTCAAAATACATTTTCTAGACGCCAGTATCACACAGCTCTTTGGTCATGGGGTTTGACTCTTCTTGCTTTGTATCGATTTCCTCCAGGCAACCATCCAGACCATCATCAAAAGACAAGATGTAATTTCCTAGGTCTTGGTCTGCAATATAAATGGGGAAGTTGTGCGGGTTTTGAGGGTCACTGACCGTATATGCTAATCTTGTTTCTCTGTATAAATGAGTGAACTGACCACCGAACACACGGATTTTGGCATAAGTCATGTCTAACTGAAGAGAACCCCCCAACTTGGCTCCCCATGACCTAGATAACAACATGCCATACTTAGGGGGGATATCTGCGATAACCACATCCATCATGATACTCTTAACCGGGACCTGCGCCAGGGTGACTACCAGATCCTTTATCATCCCCATGCTTTTAACCTTCCTCGAATCAAAAGAGTACATATTTCCATAAGGTCTTGTGATCTGGAGACCCAACTTCTCCATGATAATCTTGGGCATAACATTATGGGACGCTCCGGATTCCAACATACAATTGTGCAACAACTAATCATACACATTCAGAGTGATATAAAAGGGGGCGATGTTGTCTTTGGACCGTTCAAAATGGGGACCAAAGGTGATGTTAGGTCTATCATCTTCCAAGTTTATGACATCGGCCTGGCTTTCTAGTTCAGAGACACCTATCATTTTGGTAATTTGTTTGCGATAAAGGGGGTTTTTCGCTAATTCCACCAAAGGGATTGGTATCTTAATTTTGTTTAACTCATTTTCAAAACTAAAAGCTTCGCCCACCTTGTCTGTTTCTCTGGTTGAGACTCCCGAAATCTTCCTTTCCGACTTATTTGTCTGCACAACTTTATCATTCATGGTCCTTTTTGAAGATTTAGCTTTATTTACGTGTTCAGTTTCCTGTGTTTGAGTTCCCACTTTTTCCACCTCGGACTCTTGAGTGCTTACTCTTCTAGTTTTCTTGTTGGGTAGTGGGGTCTCGTCCGAAGGAGGCTCATAAGTTTAGCCTCTTTGAAGGATCTTCTTGGGTTGAGTCGTGGAGGTGGGCTTATTCTTAGATCTTAGATTGTACTTTGGTTGAAAATCAGCCATCATTATCTCAGTTTCTGATTGAGATTCACAGATCTCGGTGTGATCACCCTCCTCACTCTCATTTGACGGCTTTAGCGTATTTAGAGATTTTTCGTAGTCTTCGAGAGTCAGATATGGTTGACTACAGTCATCACCGAAGTTGGTGACATCATTATCTGAATCCTCAAAGTCTTGAAAATCGTTAGCTCCTATAAAATTCTCATTCTTCAAGGGAGCTTGTATTTTTTGATCCTCCTTTTTTATTGGTCTTTGTTGATTTGGAGGGTTTGGATTCCTCTTGAAATATTTTTTGGGGTAAGATTCATCCTTGGCCTGTTCGAGTTCCATTCTGGATATTTTATTTGACAGTTCTTTGATCACTCTAGCCATATCGTCGACCCTATCATTTGAGGATCTATTATACCCTGAAGGACCCGCTTGTTCTCTGAATCGTTTGGTCTCTCAGTTTCCAGTCTCTACTCTAGCCTTAAGTTTACCTGAAGCCATCATACTAGATTCTATTTCTACCGCATCGTCCTGCATACAGTTTAAGGTGGCTCCCCTTCGTTCTCGCAAGAGTAGTGCGAAATCTGGCTCGAAAGCTCCGGTGAAGGTCACTTTGGCCGCGGGTTGAGATGGTTTGACTTCAGCTGGGATTTTATTGTACAATTTGTTGAATCTCAGAATGAATTCCATGACTGTTTCTGAGTTCTTTTTCTTCAAAGACCCAAATTCGGTTAGATAATAGAGATGGTCTTTCGCTCGCCCCATTGTTTGAGGAAATCATCTTCCAAAGCATCATATGACGGGATAGAAGCTGCGGGTAGGCTCTGAAACCAAGTTCGGACCTGACCTTCGAAAGTTTGGACAAGGAGTCTTGAATATACATCCTCGTCCTCGATACCAAAGATATCTGCGAATTGGTCGAAGAAATTAATATGTTCAGCAGCGGTCAGATCTCCCTCTTCGGTGAATTTCGGTAAATTCTTTATGTAGTTTTCTGGAAGATCGTGTAGGGGGACAGGAAATACTAAAGGAGCGTATCGGGCTGTGACTTTCAAAAAAAATCTGGGAGGGGGGGCAGGCCCTTGACCTCCACCTCCTCCTAGAGGGACACCTCCACCCCCTCCCCCTCCTCCTCCTATAAACCCTCTGCCTCCTCCTATAAACCCTCCACCTCCTCCTCCGACAGTTGCCATCGTTGTCTGTGGGGAGTTGTACAGGGGGTTTTGGAAAATGAAAAGGGAATCTTTATTTTCTTCGCGAAGAGGAAAGTCTAGTGAGGAAGGATAAGGAACGCGAGGATTGAGCGAATTTGAGGGTTCAGAAGGACTCTCAGCCTTCAGTGATGGGATTTCAAGTTGGTAAACAACAACGGTAGGCTTAAAAGAGCCTCTCGCCTTTAGAATTTTTTCGAGATTGGTGACGGGCGTAATCTGCTCACCATCCAGGTTTTGTCTGGTATTCCTTCGAACGAATGCCAACTTATTTCTTCGTGGAGTCGCCAAGTGAAAGATAAAAAGCCTCAAAAGGTGTGTACTCTTTGTTCACCATCAAAGGGTAACACTTTCAACGAAAAACAATTTTCATTTTCCCAGGGAAAAAGATTTCGTAACTTCGGTCCTCGGCAACGGCGCCAGAAAGATGTTGTTCCCGAGTCTGTACTTAAGGCTCAAAAGCACAGTGTCAAGGCATCTGAAAAAGATTAAAAGATGGAGAAGGGAGAAACTTCAATATTCAGAGAAGGGAACTAAGGGAGATTTCTTTGTTGACGTTGTCTGGCTTTGAACTGTTCCTGGATAGTTATGTCTCGTTCAATGGCTGCCCATGATTGTTCAAGTTCAACCCAGTTAGTCGCTGTTTTAAGGATGGTATCGAAGAGGTTTAAGGCGATGTGTGTTTGGTTCAGTAATCTGGGTTCAACGTTGGGTTGAGTTGGTACATGAACTGTCATGGGGGAACAATAAAAGTATGAAATTTTTTAAGAAAGGTTAAGTGCTGTCTCAGTTTGGTCTTATGAAAGAGAACTTACGGTTGCAGAATTGAAATACGGATGCAAATCTAAGGCTCATTCCCGTAACTATATTATATTTTAATAAAAGGTGTGAAATGGGAGAAAAACATTGAGCCATTTACAGTGTAAGGTTCCTACCAGGGGAAAATCTCACGACATAAACGGAAGAGGAAAATATGTAAGAAAATAATCAATGTAACACAGAATATATGTAGAATTCCAAAACTGCAGATTGGTCTTACACAACTGATAGCTGGTGCAGAGGAAAGACAATAAAAAATTACAGAAAACCCAAATTCATTCGTTATAGTAGTGGTTGTACTAAAGTATAATGAAGCACATCAATTATGAATATGAATTGAAATGAAAAAATGAGATACAGACAAGCAAACTTGTAATACAGAAGTGACGGAATTGAGAATCTCCAGATCTGCTTGTATTAACTCACAATGTAAAAACTCTATTACAAACGACTCAAAAAAGTCCAGCCTTGTTTATTTGTTATTGGGCTATATTTATACAGTTTTTACAAAACGGATAGGATCTCAACAGTCGCAAAATTTCGGTTATGACCGAGAAGAGAGCAATCGCTCTGTTTTGCCTACTCCGTCTTCACTTGGTGCCAGGTGTTTGTCATCATGCGGACTCGGTGTAGGCGATGCATCTTTCCACTAGCTCGGATATGAGCCATGATGGTTCTGCTTGACAGCTGGCCTCGGTGAAATAACATTCTCGGGCTAATTGCTGCAACTTGTCCTCCATTTGTGAATCGATGATGTCGATGGCCCTTAGTTGCGCACTGGGTTTGATCATATACTTATCAACTTGGACTATGTCCACCATATTCATCTGAGATATATCCAGATCTCTTTCTTCCTTATCTTTCAGATCAAGTGAGATCTATTCCACATTCAATTGCATCAATGCTTCGGCATTGCCTCCGTTGTCAATGCCCAATAGCTCGTCGTCAATAGAATTAAAATCTTCTTCAAGGGAGTTGGTTACCTTTTGGGTTTGTTCCTTGCCCAAGGCGATGTTGTGCTCCTAGTCCTTCAACAAAATATTTCCTCGGGTTTGCTCCGAGATGGTGAACCTGGGAGTACCTGCCAAAACCCGGTTGTTAGTGGCTATTACCGCCTCCTGGAAGGCGACCCGAGCTGCTCCTGCATCTCTTTCTTTGGCCGATAAGTTCTCGGAAACTTGATGGACCAGCAGACAGTTTTCCCGAATAGCTCCCACCTTGGTGAGCAAATTCTGTTGCGCCGAAGAGATTCTGCTCCGAATCTGGATTGCTTGGGACTTAAATATCCCGATGTCTATCAATTTTCTCTCGACGATTTCTACCCGAGCCTGCAGCTGTTCAATCAAACTTCTCTGCTGGTTCTCCTTCGTTCGACCATCTCGGACCATCGAATGTGCTTGCTGGAGCTTGGCCTTGAGCCCCTCTATTTCATTTTTGTCGGCCAATCTGGCCTGTTCCATTTCCACGCTAGCTTGACCTTTAGCGTTCTCCGCGGCTATGGCCAATCTAGCCTCGAGGGTCCTGATTAGGCGATTCTTCCTTTTCAGTTGGTTCTTCAAAAGCCCAACTGAGAATTGATTTTCCGAAGCATACGCTCCCAGCGTTCCTGCGATTTCAGTGGCGAGTTGGTCACTTTTCTTATCTTTTCCATCGGTCATTATTTTATATTTTTTAGCAGTAGACCCTCCTTCTTGATAGAACTCTCTTTTCACTACAACCTTCCTCTTCTTATCAAAGAAGAACTCATTCGGAGGGTGTTCTTCTGCTCTTATGGGCCTCAGTTCTTCATTAAATATCCATCCCTCCCCGACATCTCCTTGTGTCGACTACAAGGGTGTGACCAAGGTGATGGGCTCTCCGATTTGTTTTGCCGATTCTCTTGGATTATCGATAGGATTCTGCTTCTTTGGTAGTCCTGGAGTCTTTGTCTCGGTCTCTGGCTTCTGTTTCCTTGGCGGGTCCGGATTCTTTACCTCAGCCTCCAGATTCTGTTTCCTCGGCGGGTCCGGAGTCTTTACCTCTGCTCCGGGATTCCTTGTTTGTTCCCCCTCCTGGTGTTTTCCAAGGTCAGGAATTGTGCCTTCAGAACCTTCAGCATCCTTCTGTTTTGCCTCAGAAACGTTCGGACTCCCCCCTCCCAACACAACGGGGAGACATCTTCGTCTATGTTCTTGGAATCTCAATATAGGGGCTGTGTCTTCGGGTGCTAAGGATTGGATCCGAGCTAGAACTTCTTCATAAGACCTCGCCCCTCGAAAAACGTCATCCGGGGGTGAATTTTCATGCTCAAATCTCTTGAGCCCACAATTAGCTAAGTGGTTGCTCACAACCCTCTCTGGATCATGTTTCTTATATTCGATGGAGACCAAACTTAGGTCTTCCAGGGCTGCAGCCTCGACTTTGGCATGCCCGAAATCTAACAAAGAATAAGAATTCATCCGAATGGGAAAAGAAGGCCATACCTTCTTTTATTAATCTTTGATTTCTTTACTCACCCCGCTAATTATCGTCTGCCGGGCGACCTCGCGACAAGCCAGCTTGTCAGGAATGAATAATGGTAACGCATGAGGGGGAACAGAAGCCCCGAAAACTCTGAAGTACGAGAACTCTGTCTCCACGTACCAATCCTCTATGCTACTCAGATTTGTTGCAATGCTGTCCGATATATGAGGTGGTGAGTGCCCAAAAATAGCGACATGTAGGGGCACCATCACCCAGTTAAAAATTTCATATGCGAACTTTTCTGCTTTGTTCTCCCATAGTTTGTCATGATATACATGTATGGGTTTCTCTTGGGTTGGAGTCCAACCCCAACTCATCAATGGGAAAGGTGTCATGGAACATATTTCATCCATAATATATGCGGACATGAAGAATGAGGATGGCCTCCCATTTTCCTTCTGCTCCCGGTATTCTGTGACCCGGTTGGCCAAACTATCTGAAAGTATCTTTGTCCAATTAAAAGAGCAACCTTCTGCGGCCCGAAACATTAGAGGCACCCATGCAAGGAGAAAATGCGATGTGTCCTCTCTCCCATATAGCCGACATGTCATCATGGCTACATATTTATACTATGGCTCCAACGAGGCGATTGAATAAACGCCTTGGTCATTAGCCTTGAACTTCGCGGCGTGCGAAACCCAATCCTTTATCAAACCTGGCATGGTTTTATCATACTGGATGCACTCCTTCTCTTTGAATTTCTCCAGGAACTCAGTGTCGTATGTGTAGTCCGACGTCGTCGGGAGCTTATACATGGTCTGTATATGCTCTGGCCTAAAAGTCCCGACAGTGACTCGTTGCCCGTTCATGATAGTCATGGTCGGTATGTCTACGTGATCCAACGCCCATCGGATCATGTCATAATATGGGAGCAACCGTGGTTTGGCTGCTATTCTGTGCATACCGGATTGGACGACTATCTTATATTTGGTGTTGAGATCGTCTTTTTCATTTCCGTCGGAGTCGTCTGAATAATCTACCAATTGTGACTGCAGAATGTCTGAAACAAATGACTAGTTTGGGACCGAATCGACACTTCGGGGTGAAGTATCGGAGACGTTATCCGAGCCTTGTCCTGCGACCTCAACATTCGCCTTAGCTGCTTTCCGCGGAGCCATAGCTGAAGCTTGCGTTTTAGCTCTTCTGCGATAGAACTGCGTATACATGCAGAAGTTAGTTTACTCAGAAGTGAAGAGCTCTGCGTGTTATGAGAAATGCATAATGAAACGCAACTCTTCCATATATTTGAAAAACTGTACCTTTCAAAACAATCCCGTCCAATCACATTTAGAATTAAATTTTCGCCGTAAAAACCGATCTTATATCCATAGATTTACCCTATTTCCCATTAATGTCATAAATTTTTGACGGTTTAACAGTCAGTTGGAGTATGGAGAGAAAAGGCTTCGTCGGGAAACGTGCAAACCTCGAGACGTGGGATATATCTTGCTTTAACTTAATTAATCCAATATTGCCCACGTTAATCAATTTCTCGCTATTCATTATATCGTGGATTTTCTTTTAACATTTTGAGTCTCCAACTCCCGAGACCGCGAGGACCGAATTTGGTTTAATTAGAGATAATCGCGATTTGAGGCATCATTAATTTTATAATCGTTTTATTCGCCATATCGCAACTTTGAACTTCGAAGATAAGTTTCTGGGAAATTTATATGCCGAGTCGCGAAACCGCGAGACTGAGATAACAAGGCTTAATTAAGGGGAAGGTAATCTTGGATTAAGTGATTAATCAATGATCCGGGGCAGGATCTTTTATGATTATGGTTGAGTTTTAAACTTGCATGAATATTTTAACCATTTGAGAATTTAACGAAAGAATGAGGAAAGAAGAGGAATATATCAGTCAAATACACATATGCAGATCTGAAAACAGTAA
>ML817789.1:36147-77097 GCA_009831015.1 Picea engelmannii | reverse complement strand
ACCATAAAGGTTCTAAATATTTTCATTGGCTCAAATTGCAAAACGTTCACCTTTTGGCATCTTAAACAAATCTGATTTAGGGCTGACGTCATAGTGACAACAACAACAATAAGGTGACGTCACACTTCTTTGATCTTTGCTTGCTTGAAACGTTGTGATATTTCTCACCTTGTTTAGTAGACTTTGAGTTGTTGGTTGTTTTCATGTGCTTAGTTGACCTAACGTCCTTCTCATTGTCTCTAAATCTGACCTAAATCTAGGGCTGACGTCACATCTATAACAGCAACCATATTGGTGACGCAGCAACATTATATATGTATGAGCAGACTTATGATATTTACTACATTGTGATATAATAAGGATTTGATTTCACACATTGAATGCCTATATCTCATTAGTATTTATTGAAGAAGTGTTACAAGCCTTTATCTTTGATTTGCAATCATTGACTTCGTCAATAATTACAATTATCATTGCTCATATGTATGTTTGAAGATAGTCATTAATGCTTGAAGTACTAACCACTGCAGCACATTCTATAGTTATTTGTCTTGTCTCGCAAACATGTGCCATTCAGTGGAAGATCTCCTTTGACTATCTCATTTTTGGCAGTGATCTGTGAAGGGGAATCTCTTACCTTGATCCATTAAACCTTTAGCCCTTCTGAAACCCAGATTACATAGGGACGTCTCCCTTGGACTAGCCATCCTAAATAGAAAGAGCTCCCCATCGAGGTGACAGTGGGTGGGGAAGCTCCTGTTACGCCAGTTTGAAAGCCTTGACTCAAGCTAACCTAAACCCTTCCTACAAACTGTGCGATAACAATGCTAAAAAAGCATGGAGAGAAGCGTTCCAATATCACCATCGTTTTGATGACTTAGGAGGTTAGGAAGGTCAGGAATGTGGAAAATATTTTTAAATTGGGATCTAATATGGGTATAGGTGACATATTCTTAGTGTCACAAAGGTGACATATTCTTATTTTTCATCTTCTTATTTTTGCAACTTTGATTTTCTTCTTTGCACTTTTCAAAACAGAGAGGTAATTTTGATTTTCTAAATTAGGGTTGACCACCTCCCTGTAGTATCTTAATTTCCTTCTATATATATATATAATATTTCATTTTGAAAAAATATATTTAAAAAGTAATTATATACAAAATTAAAGTAATTATTAATACATATTACGTGGATTTTATTTTTATAAAAAATATTATTATTATTAGTAGTAGTATTAATTGAGCCGACTTTATAATTATAATTGTAACATAACATAACACTTAACACTTTAAGCCTCAACATTTCTTCTATACTGGACTATAGAGCCTCTAGGAGCAATGGTTCAAAAACACTTTAAAATACAAAGTTTATTCATATAAAAAAAAGTTAATTCACCATTATAAAAAAACTTTAATGTATTTATTTGGTCTATGTTAATCAAAATGAATTCCTAAGTATCTTTCAAAATTAATTTCTAATTATCTTAGTGGAAAAACACATAAATGCTCTAGAGATGGATAAAACTATTTTTAATAACTTTACTATATTAATTTCATTTATTTCTTAATTAGGTTTACAGGGAAAATATTTTTGAATTGATCTTAAAATTAATTTTTAATAATTTCATTATATTAATTTTATTCACGTTTATTAAAAATATATGGCAAATTTTTTCCAAATTGAATTTAAATTACTTAAAAAAATAATTGAGAAAAAATTACTTAAAAATTAGAATTTTGCATAATATTTTCTAATTCAATAATAAAAGTAAATAATTTATTGAAATGTGTTTTTCTTAATATAATATTTAATACAAAAATTAGAATTTTCCATAATATTTAGTTTATATAAATTTGTTTTTCATAATATAATATTTAATATAATTATAGTGAGGAGATTTAGAGTTTCAAGTCCAGGCTCCTGGATCTCCCGCAGGCTGCCGACCCTATGGCCTCCTGCCCTCCACCACCCTCCAACGCAGCTGCCGCAACACTCCCTGCCGGCTCGACTAAGCTCCAATGTCGGCCCCCTCACCCTCTTCAAAGCACGGTGGCACCCCTCTTGCTACGGCTGTGACAACAACTGTTGGCCTCCCTCCTTCGGCTGCGACTCCCTCTTCCGGGCTGGCCATTCATGCAAGCGTTCCCCCTGGTGCTCCCTCGGCAGCGAACTCAGAACCTTTCCCTCTGGTTCCATCCCCCTCCTTTAAAGAGGTGGCTTCATGCCAGGGAAATCTCTCCGGTCTGCGTGCTGCAGCCCCTGAGGTTGCATCTCGTCAAGGTTGCCCATCTGGGCTGCATGCAGCTGTTCCAGAAGCTCTGACAGTCTCCATTCAAATGCCGCAGGAAGCCCTAACTCATGCTCGTCATTACAACAGGCACGCTCTAGTTTGTAGGTTTAATGGATACAGGCCCAATCTTCCAGATCTTCTCTCCTAGATCTCTTCCAAATGGTACTCGCTCTTAGAGGGAGAAGTCATTACCTGCCCATGCGCAAAGGGGTTTTTTGTGGTAGTTTTCGAATCTACAAGCGATAGAGACAAGGTGTTTAACTCCAGGTCGTGGTTCTGGGGTAGAGCAGGCATGCCCATGCAACTATGGACCCCTGCCTTCGACCCTTCCATGGACTGTATCTCTTCAGCTCTAGTCTGGGTGAGACTTCCATACTTGCCCCTGCATTTCTGGGGGGATGAGTCTCTTCAATCTATTGGCAATGGCCTCAGCAAGTTCTTCTGCAGAAGTCTAGAATCCAAGCTAGCCCTCTCCACCTTCGCTCGAATCTGTGTTGAAATGGATTTCTCCAAAGGTTTCCTAGCTGAATTAATTCTTCAAGGCAAGGACTACTCAAGGACCCAAAAACTTGACTATGAGAATCTCAGTTTCAGGTGTAGGAACTGTTTTGAAACAGGGCATCTAGCCTGCAGCTGTGGAAAACCACCCGGGAAAAAAAGGTCGTCCAAGAGCCAAAGACCCACCTGGTGGACGGGGGCACCAATGGAGCCGTGCTCTGAAAGCATGACCCTTGAAGCGGCAGAAGAAGCAGAAGCTGAAGCCGAAATCAAACCCCCTGCTAAGGGGAAAGCTCAGGCATAAGCCACTCCCAAGGCAGAAGCCCAGATCTCACGTTGGGTAGACCTAGCTGACAAGGAAGACCCTCTAGGCACGATAGAAAGTCAATCTATGGACCAAAGCAGTGAATGGAAAATGGTGTCAAAAAAGAAAAAAAACTTCCAAACAAGAAATGTTGTAATGATGCGAAGCCGTTCAAGCTCGCTGAAATAGTTTTTGTTTCCACGACTCTGTACCGAGTTAGGATCTTCGGGTAGTTGTTTTCTAGTTTATAAGCAAATATTTACCGTTGTATCGAACCTAGTGGCATGGCCACTGTTATTAATACAAAAATCCTCTAACCGTTTCTGTCAATATATATATATATATAATATAATTTTATATAGGGGAGTTTTCTAAACAGTGCTTATCCACTTAAATTTCATTGGCTCAATATATATAATTGGCTTCTTATGACTTGGACAAATCTCAATATTAACTCATAGTTATGGTTAAAACAACCCCAAAATAGATTAAAAAAAACAAAGAGAGGAAGATCACATCAATGACATTCAAGTCTCTATTTGGAGAAGCAGTTTTATTGTGGGGAATGAAATAAATGCCACTATATTTCTTACATAGTGTAAACACACTCGTAGGGATTTAGCATAGTCATGGAGATAAAATATGGAGGTTTAACTTAGATTTGGGCAATGTCAAGTTTGAATGTCTAATCTTGTCACTCACATCTACTCCATATCCTTTCAATGGACAAATGACAATGCCAAAGTGATTGGGAGAAGGAACTGTAAAATGAAGCATGTAACAGTTTATGTTATTTACATTGTGAAGTCCTTATTGAAGTAGTTAGAGAATAGTTTTTTGAAAGATCTTATATTAACAACATAGATGTACTTTTAACCATAAATATTGTTGAAAAATATTGTTGACAATATCTCTCAATCTTTTTTAAGTTTGATCTTTTATATATCTCATTATTTACATATTTATTCACATTGCGAAAATAAGAACAAATCCTCACAATAATGAATGAAATGAGGATTAAACAATTCCTAAAACATTATGAGTCTAAAAAATTATCGTGTTTATGAGACAAAAATAATTGAAGATGAAAAACATGTTTTCTTAGAATACCCTATATAAAATCTTATAAATCAAATTTAATGTATTAACTATTGTCATCATAATAGATAGTTATAATTAATATTATTAATTATATATAATTATTATTAAAAATAATTTATTTTCACTAAATTTCAAAAAAAAAGTTTGTAAGCTGCTATATAAAAGTGGAGCAATGCATATTAACCATATTAAAATGGCATAAAAATTAAGTAATGCATATCAAATTATAAAAGTGGAGCAACACATATTAACCATATTAGAATGACATAAAAATTAAGTAATGCATATCAAATTATAATGTTTCTCATGCATTGTCTTGTTTAATAAATCATTTTATTATACAATTAAACTTGTAAATGTTAAAGAATGAAAAACTTCATCTTTAAAATTTGGTTAGTGTGATTAATATAAATAAGGGGATTTTATTTACTAATTTAGTATTTAGTTTGATTGTGATCTTAAAAATACATTATTATTACTATTATTATTATTATTATAAATTGCATTCTATTAAAAAGTGAAATATACATAAATAAAAATTAATTATAAATTAAAATTTAAGAGAAAATAATGTGAATAGGAAATAAAATAATTACTTTCTAATTTTGGAGATATAATATTTAATCAAAGGAACAAACATATTTAATAATTAAGACTTCTTCTTAAGTGTAAACATATGGAAAAAATATTGAATAAAGAAAAGCAAATTTTCAATTTCAAATTAAAATTAAAAAAAAAATACAAAAATGTTAAGATATTTTAAATACAAAAATTTAAAAATATTTCAAAAGAAATAGAATAAGTACTTTCTAATTTTCAATATAATATTTAAGAAAAGAAAAAGAGATATTTGTTTGGGTGGCCGATATGAGGGGATTTACCTAAAAAATACCGACGTTCAGAGATATAGGACTGGACAGATGATTTAAAAAAAAAATCATGTTTTATGCATGACCTTTTTTGTCAACGTGGTGTTTAATTTGCAGTAACCTGTACCTGTGAATGCGAACCACGCGTCCAACATAATCTACGTGTCCAAAAACTGGTTACTTATGGTTGAGCAAACACTCAAGGACCTGACTATGGGGACAAAGAAAATGCAGTTTGACCCATGAGATAACTCTATTCTCATTAATTTCTGACTGCTATGTTGACAACATAATAGTTGAGATTATTCTCCAAGGAGCAAAAATAAGCTAGGGTTTGATAGTCGTAGACACAATGGAGTTCACCATGGTTACCAAAGGGGGTGGTAATGGAACCCCATCATACAAGAAGGTAGTAGTGGATAGGGGAAAAGGCCCACACGATGATGGTTTCAAAGAACCAGTGACGAGCGCATCAGGATCAGGACCAGAAAAGAACCAAGAAGAAAGGGATCGCATGGGGGAAGAAGCCAGAGAAACCCAGAATGATGTGTAAGAACCAATGAACCCCAATGGGGTAGAAGGGCGCAACATGTGTAAATCTAATACAACAATATTACCCAAGGTGATAGTGGAAGATCCACAAATGCAACTCTACTGGGACCAGATGAAGACGCATGCACTCATTTGCAAGTTCATGGGCTTGTGGCCCATAGAGAGAACGCTGCACAACAGGATAAAATACCAATGGAAGCCAAGCGGGGAAGTGGAACTCCACTTGGGGTCAAAAGGCTTCTTCACAATAGTATTCATGAACGTGGAGGACATGGATAGAGTCTTTGAGGGGGGGGCATACTTCCACGCCTCAACAGGAATGTACATGTGGCCATGGAAGGAAAAATTCTCCCAAGAGAAAGAAACCTTCAAGAATGTACCTGTCTGGTTGAGGCTTTACTCTCTACGGCTAGAGTACTGGATACCATCCACCTTCGAAGCAATCAGGAACAAACTTGGTAAATATGTGAAGACATCGGAAGCAATCCTAAAAGGGAGATATACCTCCTATGTAAGGATTTGCATAGAGATGGATGTTTCAGGGGCACTCCCAAAAGCCATAAGCTTGGAATTCAGGGATGAGGAATGGATACAAAGCATCGAATACGAGTAGATCCCTTTCAGATGCAAAAGATGCCATGAACATGGACACCTATTCAGAGAATGCCCTCTCAATAAAAAAGAAGAAGAGGAAAATACCAAAATACATTAGGATGAGGATGGGTTTATCAAGCCGAACTATAGGAACAAAGAAAACAAGAAACCAAGTAAAGTCCCAATGGGAAGCAATCCGAAAGCCAGGACTCGAATGGAAGGGCGGGACAAAACCAACAAAGGGAAAGAAGGAGGAAATGAAAAGGAAAAAGCCAAGGAAGCTAAGGAACAAGCCACAAAGGAGAACACAAAGAGCCCAAGCAATAAGATGGAACAGGGGGGCAACGCAACCCCTATGGACGTAGAAACCAGAGATGCCAACACCCCCATGCAGGAGGCAGAGAGAGATGTGGAAATGACTCCAAGTGAGGTAGGTACGAAAGACCCTGATCTCAGAGATATTGTGGAAAGGGAAGGAATAGATCTCCCGAATATACTAGAGCAATGGAAAAGGCAGGGCATAAACAATGTACCAGTGGAGCAACTAGATCATATCCAATACCTATTCCTCCTAAGAGAGAAAGCAAAATCCAGAGGTCTCAAGCGCACGCATGGGGAGATAGGATACCTTGGAATCAAAATAGGAGAGGTACAACTCCATCTCTCACCCAAGCAGACGAGAAGGAAGAAAGGTAGGAAATCAAACAACGTATCCCTATAGGAACTAGGAGCTCTGCTGATAAACTTAGGTAAGATCAAAAATCTCTTTCCCAATGTAACACCCTGTTTCCCCCAGTCTGTAAAAACAACTATATTGACCAAGAACTATGGCAAACTCAAAGATGTGAATGTTTGATTTGATGAACCTTTGTATAAAAGGTCGATGAATGTAAATTATGTTATTATTATGTGTTGCATGACTGCTGGGAGGGGGGATGTGCTAAAAGAGACCATGATGGCTAATGAGAGGTGGTGGAAGGGACCTGGAATGGTTGCGTTAACTTCCACCGAACCAATACCGTACTGGTTTTTACTTGCTCAAAGACCAAAGAAACTCTCTGACCCTGGAATGAATTACCCACCAGCATGGTAGGTGGGGAGGCTCCTCAAGAGTTAATGAGGGGATGGTGGTGAACCACCCATCCGTAGAAGCTCTCAGACCTGACCATGGATGGGGGAATTCATGCCACACACAATCTTGCAGAAAAGGCAAGAAAGGAAGTGTGGGGGAAAAAAAAGAAGGAACACGCGCGATAGGGATCGCAGAAGAGAACTGGGAGGAACTATGGAAATACAGGGAGTTCTGAACAGAGGAGAAGGAGAGTAACCTTCATCCTTGACTTCCATTGAGCTAGAAGTAGGAGACTGAATCTCAAGCATCGTGGTCTAGCTCAGGGGTGGCTAGTGGTAAATCCATTTGGAGTCACTGAGCCTATGGTTGGGTGTAAACGAGCACCCCTCTCAGTAGTCGCATCACACCTGGTGTTTCTGATAAGTGCTTATGTCTTGTATTTTGAATTGAATATCCTGGATGCATTCTCATGTTTATATGCTCGTAAATGGTTTCTGTATAGAAGTGATTGCCTTGTGTTTGGATTGGGAATAATGGATGCATGTTTATACTTATATGACCATAATCGGTTTATGTATAGAATGAATAAGTTCAGAATATGAGTTCGTTTCCTTGAGAATTGTCCCATCTACTTGACTCGTGCTCTGTCCTGGTTTAATTTCCCGAAGACACCTTCTTCCGGGAAGTTTCCTCACATTCCTGAGCCGGAGTGAGTTCCTTGAAAAGACTACTGTTATAGTAAACCCACGAGTTTACCTTACCCCTGTCACAGAGTTCATAGCTTGACGAATTAGGAAGGATTTTCAGTCAGGTCACCAAGCCTAGGGATAATTACCCAAGAACCCTCTGAAGGATCATGTGATCTGAGTCTGGAAACCTTGTACAAGAAAGAGTAGTGCTCTCAGGTTTCAAAGTTGTGGGAGTTCGAAGCCCCGAGAGGTTGAATGTCGTGAATCAAGCTCATAAAGGATAGCGAGTCCCATTTATCAAAAGAGAATACCCCCTCATTTGGTAGATGAACGGTCAAAATCCTTTCGGAAATACCCCAGATTTGTCAAGACCGATGGATCTAGAGGAGGAGCGCAGGCATTAATACCTCGACCCCTTCCAACTTCGCAAGTAGTGATGGGATCTAGGGCCGTAGATCCAAGTATATGTTGGAGCTCTATTGACTGTCGATCTTAACCCTTACATAAGCAGGAGAGTGGACTCAATGAAGTCCTGAAAGTCCCAAAGTATTCAGAACCGTCCATCGGCACATGACACGTGGCGGTTGGGTAGAATTTCGCGAAATCGCGACGTGATCGTGGTCCTTGATCCATGAGTGATTTGGACCATAGGTTTAGTGTAAATAAGTTTCATCGTTTTGGCATCTGGGAAACCAGAGGGCAAGGCCCCTCGTACTCGCAAGTCGCGAAGTCCTGGTATACGAAACCCTGAATCGGTTTAGCGTGAATAGGTTTCGGTGTTTTGGCACCCGGGAAACTAAAGGGAAAGACCCCTCGTCCTCGCAAGTCACGAAGTCCCGGTATACAAAACCCCGAATCGGTTTGGTGTGAATAGGTTTTGACGTTTCGGCACCTGGGAAACCAAAGGGTAAGACCCCTTGTCCTCGCAAGTCGCGAAGTCCCGGTATATGAAACCCCGAATCGGTTTAGCGTGAATAGGTTTCGGCATTTCGACACCCAGGAAACCAGAGGGAAAGACCCCTCGTCTTCGCAAGTTGTGAAATCCTAGTATACGAAACTTTGACGCGCTCTGTGGATGAGCCCTAGGTCACAGGACAGGGCCATGTGGTAGGAAGGAGGAGTCCCGAAAGAATCTGGATCGTCCATTTTTAGAGGACGTGTGGAGAAGATCTAAAGCCACTGGGGTTCTGGAGATCGGGGAAATAGGAGTGAAGACCCTACCAAAATATTGAAAGGTAGAATGCCAGGATTTAATCCAGGCCGTTGATCAAGTCGACGAACTGGACTGGAGATCCGGATGATATCGGGCTTTTGGGTTTCGGGGATTGAAGGAACAAGGGTTCCTTGCAACAAGAATCTTGAAAGTCAAGTTCCGGTAGCACCATTTGGTGTTAGCATGTGTTCATTGAAGTGATATCATGGAGTAGGAAAAAGGGGAGCCAAGGAGCTTGTTAACCCCATTTCGGGTTTCGACATTTCAAGGGACAGGGAGCCGGGAGAGCTCGCACACAAAAATCCCGAAACGCGAAAGATGGAAGCCCTTTTTGGTAAGACCTGTGGTCATAGCCAACGATCACATGGGGGAGGATAAGGGAAGGGATGGTCTGCGCTAGGCCCCTTAGAAATTTGGGGATTCTGTCCCTCGAAGAAAAGACAAAAAATCTAGGTTGCCGTAGTGGGTATGTGACAAATTGGTATCAGAGGATGGTTACAACACTTGGCCTGCTTGGGCTCATGGACGAGTTGTGCAGAAACTCCATTTGAGGTACTCTTAAAAGGAGTAACTTTCTATCCTAACCCCCTTTATCAAAAGTCGAAGTTAAGAATGAAAATTCCTATTGTGTGTATGCATTTGAAAAATATGAATTATGCACTGATTGTGAATGAATATAATGTTGACTAACAAAAAGTGTTTTTCCTGCACAACAAGCGAACGATCAACCGCAGGAAAATGCAGATGCATAGAATGGTGACGCACCATGAAGTGGGGGATGGTTCCCACAATAAAGACGAAGAGTCTGACGAAAGGAGAGCGGTGGAGACCCCTCCAAATCTAGCTGAGACTGTGAGGAGCCTCCTAGTCGAAATACAGAGCTACAAGGCCAACAACGAGAAGTTGATAAAAGAGCAAGAAAAGAAAACAGAGATTAATGTAGTATTGCTACAAATCTTATCCAACATACAAAGACAATTGCAACATGGACCTGACACCAATCACGTGGACCAACGACAGACAAAGAGAAGTTGAAGTCCACCAGAGATACGGAAACATGGTCTTTTAAGTGGCCACACTGGGAAGAGCACCTCGAGAAAGGTCCACCCCAGAGATAAAGGACAAGTGTCAGATGATTCCTCTAGAGAGGAAACTGACGACTCAGAGGGATCTTCTAGTAGCAAAACTAGTTCTTATTCCCGAAGAAAATGGAAGAAGCGAAATCATTCCAAAAATCATAATATCAAAGAATTCAAAAAGGCCAAACCACCCTCTTTCGACGGCGAAATAAAAAAGGGAGAGGAAGCGGAGGCATGGCTACTTGGACTAAAGAAGTATTTCAGAGTCCATGACTTCTCGAAAAATTTGAAGGCCCGAGTAGCCACTTTCAACTTGAATGGGAAGGCTTCCATTTGGTGGGAAGACCTTAAGAATGTAAAAGGGATTCACGAAGAAGACCTATCTTGGGAACGGTTTGAGAAATACTTCAGGAAGAAGTATTTGTTGGAAAAGTATTTCGATGAAAATAGTAAAGAATTCTATGAACTCAAGTTGGGGAAACGCACCATAGAGGAATATGTCAGCAGATTCCTCGAGTTGTTGAGGTACGTACCCTATATAAAAGAAGAAAAGGAAAAGGTGCAACGATTCATCAATGGACTACCTAAGGACTATCAGAACAGGATTGAGTTTGACGAGCCAAAGACCCTAGAAGACACTATCCGAAAGGCAAGATATTGTTATGAACAATTTGGGCATTGGACAAAACCTTGCGAAGGATGGAAGCAGAAGAATATCTCGGGATTCCAAAAAAAGGGGTTTAAATCCCCAAGATTTAAAAACTATAAAAATGACTCAAGGATGAGCCGAAGTGTACACCAGCAGAATTTCCCCTCCCAGAGCGGAAATAAACCTTTTGGATCTACCCCAGGAAAGATTGATAACCCGAAGAAAATACCCTTGAAATGTTGGGGTTGTGGAGAAGGACATCTATTGAGGGACTTCCCGCATTGACAACAGAACAATCAGAGAATTTACAACGTTCAAGAAGCTACCACCGTCAATGACGTGGCCAGGAGTATGCCACAAATTTATGCAGCCCTGGATAATAAACAAGCTGACCACCAAGCTTCAGTGGTGGAGATGGAAGGTATGATCACCAAACATCTAGTGTCTATTCTAATTGACCCTGTTTCAAATTTGAGTTATATAGCTCCTAAGGTTGTTGATTACAACCATATAAAGATGCCAAGCCATGGTTGGTACAGTTAGCCACTGGAACCAAAAGAAAGGTAGCGGAGGTCATACCAGCTTGCTAATTCACTATGGGTGAATTCCCCACCCAAGCAACCCTTAACTTACTACCCCTAGGATCGTATGACCTGTTGATTGGTATGGATTGGCTAGCCACATATAAATCCAGACTGGACTGTTACCATAAAACCTTAGAATGTGTAAGTGAAAAAGGAAGAAGGATAACCCTTCAAGGGATCCAAAAACCTGTCTCGGTGAGACAAATATCAACCCTTCAAATGAGAAAGTATTGCAGAAAGGGATGTCCACTATATGCGATACAGGTGTTGGAATCAGTTGAAGATGACAAACAAGGCCTCAAAGACCACCCCATACTAAGAGAATATAGAGATGTGTTTCTGGAAGAGGTACCGGGTTTACCTCCGAGAAGGGACATTGACTTCTCGATAGAACTTGCACCAGGAGCGGTGCCAGTGTCTAGGACACCCTACAGGATGAGCACACCTGAGCTACTTGAGCTTAAATTACAACTAAAAGAAATGATGGACAAAGGCTATATCTAGACCAACGTGTCTCCATGGGGAGCACCAGTCCTGTTTGTGAAAAAGAAATACGGTACCCTCCGACTATGCATAGATTATAGACAACTCAATCAGGTAACCATAAAGAACAAGTACCCCTTACCTAGGATCGATGACCTGTTCGATCAATTGGGAGGTGCTTCCATCTTCTCAAAGATTGACTTGAGATCTGGATACCATCAAGTCCGAATCAAGGGTGAAGACATCCACAAAACTGCCTTCAGGACGAGATATGGTCACTATGAGTTTGTGGTAGTACCATTTGGATTGACCAATGCCCTTGCAGCTTTTATGTGCTTGATGAACAATGTGCTCAGCAAATTCCTAGACAAATTTGTACTGGTTTTTATTGACGATATATTAATTTACTCCAAGAATAGAGAGGAACATGAGGAACATCTTAGACTTGTGCTTCAAGTGCTAAGAGAACATCAACTCTATGCCAAATTTAGCAAGTGCGACTTTTTCCAGAAGCAAATACATTACTTGGGCCATGTCATATCTGAAGAGGGAGTAGCAGTAGACCCTAACAAGATCAGATCTATCATGGAATGGCCTACCCCAATGGACGTTTCAGATATCAGATCCTTTATGGGCTTAGCAGGATACTATAGGAGATTTATAAAAGGATTCTCCAAGATTGGTTGTCCAATCACTGCCCTCCAGAAGAAGGGAGCTAAATTCACGTGGACA
The DNA here is from genome assembly GCA_009831015.1 of Picea engelmannii. Classification (NCBI taxonomy): domain Eukaryota; kingdom Viridiplantae; phylum Streptophyta; class Pinopsida; order Pinales; family Pinaceae; genus Picea; species Picea engelmannii. Next base: position 64,388 of record ML817789.1, on the reverse strand, counting down.
CTAGAATGTGAAGAAAGATTTCAATCCTTGAAACACCTTTTGACCCATGCACCCGTGCTGAAGATCGCTGATCCCGAAAACGACTTCCTCGTGTGCACAGATGCCTGTAAGGAAGGGCTTGGGGGAGTCCTTATGCAAGAAGGAAGTGTAGTCTGCTATGAATCCCAAAATTTGAATGAGAACGAAGCCAACTGTGTGAACCATGATCTAGAGCTGGCTGCCATAGTGCATGCCTTAAAAATGTGGAGGCATTACCTCCTGGGAAGGAAATTCATACTCATGACAGACCACTGTGGATTGCGACATCTGTTTGACCAACCAAAACTCAATGCTAGACAAGCTAGGTGGATGGCCCTTCTTAGTGAGTTTGATTTCAAAATCAAACATATCAAAGGAAAGGAAAATAAGGTGGCCGATGCCCTTAGCAGAATTATGAAAACAATTCATCTGGCAGCGGTGAACACCTGTGAGACCAACGTCAGGGAAAGAGTTAAGAATGTACAAGAAACAAACACATTCTTCCAGACTGTGATCTCATACCTGGAGCAAGAACCCACAGGGATAAAGTATGAAGGCTACTAGATGATAGATGGAGGGCTAATAACTTACAGAAACATATTGTATATTCCAGATTGTGACGACTTGAAGAGGTTCATAATGGATGAACTACATAAAAGACCATATACTGGTCATCCAGGATACGAGAAGATGATCACGACCACCAGGAAACAATTCTATTGGCTTGGATTGAATAAAGACATAGCTGAGTACTTAGCCAAATGCATAGAATGCCAACAGGTTAAAGCAGAATACCGACACCCAGCAGGATTATTACAACCTCTACCAATCCCGAAATGGAAATGGGAAACCATTTCCATGGACTTCATCACCAGATTACCAACATCGGCCAAACAAAATGATGCCATCATGGTAGTGGTGGATAAACTGAGCAAGTCCTCTCATTTTATCCCCATCAATTCGATTTGCAAGGCAATAGATATCGCCAGCATATTCATGAAGGAGATATTCATACTACATGGTATGCCTAAAAAAAATTCTGTGTGACAGAGACACAAAATTTACTTCCAACTTTTGGAAATCCTTGATGACTGGTCTAGAGACCAAATTATTGTTTAGCACAACCTATCATCCTCAAACCGATGGACAGACGGAAAGAGTGAACCAAATATTAGAAGACATGCTAAGGATGCATGTAATGCATCAACCCAAAAAGTGGGAAGCTTACCTGCCACTGGTGGAATTCGCCTACAACAACGGCTACCAAGAATCCCTGAAGATGAGTCCTTTTGAAGTCCTCTATGGTAGGCTGTGCAACACTCCAGTCAGTTGGAGTAATCCCGTAAACAGAATTACTATTGGACCCGACATGTTGAAATAAATGGAACAACAAGTGATTCAGATAAAACAAAATCTAAAGGTCGCTCAGAATAGACAGAAAAGTTACGCTGACCGAAAGAGAACCCCAAGAGAATTCAAGACGGGAGACCACGTATATCTCAGAGTTAGGCCCAGGAAGAGTTCCCCGAGGATGGGAGCTTGTGCCAAGTTGGTACCTCAGTATTGTGGACCCTTTGAAATTCTGGATAGAGTGGGACCTGTAGCCTATAGGCTAGCACTCCCTCCCACATTAAAAGCACATAATGTTTTCCATGTTTCATTATTGAAAAAATATATACACGATTCTAATCATATAATTGACTGGTCATGATCCAGGTGGAACCAGAGGGAGAATTCATGCCAGAACCTCAATGCATACTAGACAGAAAGGAAACCCCACTCAGGAACCGAACCATTGCACAGGTCAAGGTGCAATGGAAACATTTTGGCCCAGATGAGGCTACATGGGAAATGGAAGATGCTATGAAACAAGCATATCTGATTTTGTTTAATTCTATACATACATGTCATATTGATAGATAGAACATCAAGGACGATGTTCCTTTAAGGGGGAGGGAATTGTAACACCCTGTTTCCCCCAGTGTGTAAAAATAACTATATTGACCAAGAACTATGGCAAACTCAAAGATGTCAATGTTTGATTTGACGAACCTTTGTATAAAAGGTCGATGAATGTAAATTATGTTATGATTATGTGTTGCATGACTGCTGGGAGGGGGAATGTGCTAAAAGAGACCACGATGGATAATGAGAGGTGGTGGAAGGGACCTGTAATGGTTGTGTTAACTTCCACTGAACCAATACCGTACTAGTTTTTACTTTCTCAAAGACCAAAGCAACTCTCTAACCCTGGAATGAATTACCTGCCAGGATGGTAGGTGGGGAGGCTCCTCAAGAGTTAATGAGGGGATGGGGGTGAACCGCCCGTCCGTAGAAGCTCTCAGACCTGACCATGGATGGGGGAATTCGCGTCACACACAATCTTGCAGAAAAGGAAAGAAAGGAAGTGTGGGGAAAAAAAAAAGAGGGAACATGCGCGATAGGGAGCGCGGAAGAGAACCGAGAGGAACTCTGGAAATACAGGGAGTTCTGAATAGAGGAGAAGGAGAGTAACCTTCGTCCTTGACTTTCATTGAGCTGGAAGTAGGAGACTGAATCTCAAGCATCGTGGTCTAGCTCGGGGGTGGCTAGTGGTAAATCCGTTTGGAGTCACTGAGCCTACGGTTGGGTGGAAACAAGCACCCCTCTCAACAGTCGCGTCACACCTGGTGTTTCTGATAAGTTCTTATGTCTTGTATTTTGAATTGAATATCCTGGATGCATGCTCATGTTTATACGCTCATAAATGGTTTCTGTATAGAAGTGATTGCCTTGTGTTTGGATTGGGAATAATGGATGCATGTTTATACTTATATGACCATAATCGGTTTATGTATAGAATGAATAAGTTCAGAATACGAGTTTGTTCCCTTGAGAATTGTCCCATCTACTTGACTCGTGCTTTGTCTTGGTTTAATTTCCCGAAGACATCTTCTTCTGGGAAGTTTCATTGCATTCCTGAGTCATAGTGAGTTCCTTGAAAAGACTACCGTTATAGTAAACCCACGAGTTTACCTTACCTCTGTCACAAAGTTCATAGCTCAGTGAATTAGGAAGGCTTTTCAGTCAGGTCACCAAGTCTAGGGATAATTACCCAAGAACCCTCTGAAGGATCATGTGATCTGAGTATGGAAACCTTGTACAAGAGAGCGTATTGCTCTCAGGTTTTGAAGTTGTGGGAGTTCGAAGCCCCGAGAGGTTGAATCTCGTGAATCAAGCTCAGAAAGGATAGCGAGTCCCATTTATCGAAAGAGAATACCCCCTCGTTTGGTAGACAAACGGTCGGAATCCTTTCAGAAATACCCCAGATTTGTCAAGACTGATGGATCTAGAGGAGGAGCGCAAGCGTTAATACCTCGAACCCTTCCGCCTTCGCAATTAGTGATGGGATCCAGGTCTGTAGATCCAAGGATCTGTCGGAGCTCTATTGACCATCGATCTTAACCCTTGCATAGGCAGGAGAGTGGACTCGACGAAGTCCTGAAAGTCTCGAAGTATTCAGAACCATCCATCAACACAGGACACGTGGTGATTAGGTAGCATTTCACGAAATCGTGACGTGATCGTGGTCATTGATCCATGAGTGATCTGGACCATCGGTTTAGTGTAAATAAGTTTTGGCATTTCGGCATCTAGGAAACGAGAGGGCAAGACCCCTCGTCCTTGCAAGTCGCAAAGTCTCAGTATATGAAACCCAAATTGGTTTAGCGTGAATATGTTTCGGTGTTTCGGCACCCGAGAAACCAAAGGGAAAGACCCCTCGTCCTCGTAAGTCACAAAGTCCTAGTATACGAAACCCCGAATCGGTTTAGTGTGAATAGGTTTCGGTGTTTCATCACTCGGGAAACCAAAGGGCAAGACCCCTCGTCCTTACAAGTCGCGAAGTCCCGATATATGAAACTCCAAATCGGTTTAGCGTGAATAGGTTTCGGCGTTTCGACACCCGGGAAACCAAAGGGCAAGACCCCTCATCTTCGCAAGTCGTGAAATCCTGGTATACGAAACCCTGACGCGCTCTGTGGATGAGACCTAGGTCACAGGACAGGGCCATGTGGTAGGAAGGAGGAGTACCGAAAGAATCTGGACCGTCCACTTGTAGAGGACACGTGGCGAAGATCTAAAGCAGCCCGGGGTTCTGGAGATCGGGGAAATAGGAGTGAAGACCCTGCCAAAATACTGAAAGGTAGAATGCTGGGGTTTAATCCGGGCCATTGATCAAGTCGATGATCTGGACCGGAGATCCGGCTGATACCGGGCTTTTGGGTTTTCGGGATTGAAGGAATAAGGGTTCCTTGGAACAGGAATCTCGAAATTCGAGTTTCGGTAGCACCATTTGGTGTTAGAGTGTGTTCATTGAAGTGATCACATGGAGTAGGAAAAAGTGGAACCAAGGAGCTTGTTAACCCCATTTCGGGTTTCCACATTTCAAGGGACAGGGAGTCGGGGAGAGATCGCACACAGAAATCCCGAAATGCGAAAGCTGGAAGCCCTTTTTGGTAAGACCTATGGTCATAGCCAACGATCACATGGGGGAGGATAAGGGAAGGGATGGTCTGTGCTAGGCCCCTTAGAAATTCGAGGATTCAGTCCCTCGAAGAAAAGACGAAAAATCTAGGTTTCCGTAGTGGGTATGTGACACCCAACTCCCCCCCACATGTTTAAATGAAGATTATAACATGGAATATTAGAGGCCTAAACAACCCATGAAAACAAAAAATCCTTAAAAATAGATCGAGGAAGGAACAACCAGACCTCTGTTTCATCCAAGAGACAAAATGTACTATAGACAGAATGGAAACAATCAACAAAAAACAATGGAGCAAGTGCAATATATTGGTTGTCGAAGGACAACAAATGGCATGCAATATTCTCTCTTTGTGGAACCCACAAGTGATGAATCTATTAGCAACCGAAGCCACCAGACACACAGTTTCGATTAACATGCAAATCGTAGGTAACACAGAGCTGATTCTATGCACTAATGTGTATGGTTCCCAGATGTTGGATGAAAATAGAAGAATGCTCCTAGGCCTAGAAAACCTAAAAGCCCGTTCCAACAACCTCCACTGGATCCTGGCAGGGGACTTCAAAATTATCACGACACTTGCAGAAAAAAAAGGAGGCACCAGGAGACTGGATAGAGATGCGAAAGAATTTTCAACCTTCATAGACACAATGGAGATGGTGGACATCAAAACCAGTAATGGTCAGTTCACTTGGAACAACAAATGGATAAAGAAACATCAGATAACGACAAGGCTAGACAAATTCTTTGTGTTAGAGTCCATCATTCTACATGGATTAACTTTAGATTATATCATCCTTCCATGGGGGGATTCAGACCACTAGCCAGTCCAATTGGAAGCAAGCTTCCAAACCACACCGAGGAATAGACCTTTCAGATTCGATAAATTTTGGATCGAACATCGCACCTTCAAGGAAAACATCAGTCAATGGCGGTGGGAGCAACAACCAGAGAAAGGGACAAGGATGTTCAATCTTTATAAGAAACTCAGCTACATCAAACATAAACTCAAGGAGTGGAACAAGGAAACCTTTGGAAACATAAACCAAGAAAAAAAATGTTGAAGAAATAATGAGGAAACTTCAGGAAATTTGCATAGACATGGGCTATACAAAGGATAGGAAAAATGAAGAGACCCAAATGACCCAGGAATGGGAAAAAATATGCCAGCAAGAAGAGACTCTATGGCACCAAAAGTACAGAATTAGGTGGCTAAAGGAAATACAAATCTTTTTCATAGAACAACCATTGCCAGAAGAACCCACAACAAAATCCTGAAAATTCGGGATCAAGATGAGATAGAGAGAGAGTCCCACAAGGAGATTGAAAACATACTGGTAAACCACTTCGAGGGGATATCTCAGGAACCCAACCAATATTGAATGGAGGCCATACAGAAGATAACTCAGCACATCCCCAGGCTAGTTACCGAGGAACAAAATATCAACCTAAACAAACCCGTTGCTAAGGAGGAAATTGACCAAGTGGTCCAGGAGATGCGCAATGAAAAGGCCCCAGGCCCAGATGGATTCACGGTGGAATTCTTCAAAGCTTGCTGGGAAGTGGTCAAACATGACATTTATGGGGTGGTGGAAGACTCCAGACGCTCGACCTCCATTTTGAAAGCGCTAAATGCCACAATGATTACTTTAATCCCCAAAGAAAATGAAGCAAGGACCCCATATTGCTACAGACCCATAACTTTATGCAATGTGGTCTACAAGATAATATCCAAAGTCATATCCAATAGATTGAAACCTCTCCTTCCCACATTGATTTCACAAGAACATGCGGGTTTTTTTAGAAGGGAGACAAATTGTGGACAACATCATCCATGCCCATGAGCTAATACACACACTGAAACTCCAGGGGAGAGGGGGGATGATAATCCAACTTGACCTAGCAAAGGCTTATGACAAAATTAGCTGGCACTATATGGTCAAGACTCTGGAATATTTTGGCTTTACGCAACACTGGATCAACTGGATTGTCATCCTAGTATCAATGACAAGTTACTCACTTATAATCAATGGAACCCAGCCAAATCCTTCTGGCCTTCAAGAGGCATCAGACAAGGAGACCCACTATCTCCCTTCCTGTTCATTTTGATGATGGAAGGACTCAGTAGAAGCATAAAAAGTGCAACTACAGTAGGAGAAATAACAGGCATCAAACCCTTCGAAAACTGCCCTACCTCTCATTGATGACACCTTACTCAATGGCAGACCCATGGTCAAGGAAGAAAAAGCCTATAAAAGAATCTTAGAATAGTTTGGGGAAGCCTCGAGCACGGATATCAATCACTCTAAATCCGTGATCTACTTCTTCAATACCAACCCTGCAATTCAAAGAAACCTGGCAAATATTTTGGGGTTTGAACGCAAATCGCTCCCAATGAAATACTTGGGAATCCCCCTGACAGACAGAGCATGCAAAATGGCAACATGGGAAGGAGTGATCAACAAACTATATGAGATGGTGAAAAATTGGACTTACAGATCACTCAACCTAGTGGGGAGACTTATTCTGACCAAAGCGGTTCTGCAAGCAATTTTGACCTATATGATGTCATTGTTTCCCGCTCCTAAAGGAATACTCCAAAAAATAAGAGCCATCCAAAGGGACTTCCTATGGAGAGGAGTGAAAAGTAAGAAAAAATGGGCCCTTGTGGCCTGGGAAAAGGTTTTCAAACCCAAATGCAAAGGAGGCCTGGGGTTACAAGACCCAAAGGTAACCAACGAAGCCTACGGGGAGAAACTTTGGTGGAGATGAGTCAAAGAAAAGGCAACACTGTGGGCAACCCTCTGGAAGGCCAAGTATGCCTAGGACATCAACGACTAGGATCGAATTCACTTTATAGGCACCAGGGAGGGATCAACCATCTGAAATCTATCCCGACGCAACAAAACCTGGATCCAGAAACAAAACTTCTTGGAAGTGAGGAATGGTAAAACAACCAGATTCTGGGAGGACGCATGGCAACAGGAACCCAAAATGGAAAATCTGTATAGGGAGGAACTCAAACAGGAGATGATAGTGCAAGGCAAAATCAAAGTCCATGACTATTGGAAACAATAAAATGACTGCGATATATGGAGGATCTGGGACAAACTCAATCCACAAAATAGAGATCGGATCACAACAATAGAGAAAGAGGTGGAGGAGGAATTGGGGAAAAGGAAAATTGTAGTCTCAAAAGAAGATGACCAACTAAGATGGGGCAAGAAAAATGGTGGAGAATTAAACTTAAAAGAATCTTGGAATTACATCACGACCCAGGACCAAGAAGATCCGATGCAACAATGAGGAAAGATATGGGACAACCCCCAATGGGCAAAAATCAAAATTTTCAAGTGGTTAGTACTTCACAACCAAATTTTAACTTGGGAAAACCTCAGGAAAAGGGGTTTCATAGGCCCATCACGATGCCACCTTTGTCAAGCAAAGGAAGAAACAATGAATCAAATCCTCGATGAATGTAATTATACAACATAGATCTGGGATTGGGTGGCAAGCGTCTTTCACCAGTCCAATAGGACCCGAGGTAACATCATCACAACCATCAATAACTGGAATGAGAGTTATAGAAAAATGAAATGGTGAACCTCTGCGGGAATGTCATGCCAGGGATGATCATATGGGCAATATGGAAAGAAAGGAACCAATGCATCTTTAGGAACGAAAGCCTTCCGGAAGGGAAACTCAAGGAAGCAATAATCTCTCAAATACGAGAAACGCTGCAGAGCCGCAACTGCCAGACTGGAAAAGTGCAACCCACAGGCCATGACTCCCGCATCCTGGAAGTCTTCCACCTAAAAGACGGGCGCAAAAACACATGGGTAGGACGACCACTGCAATTCCAATCAAGAGACTGCAACTAGACACCACCTCTGGCAGGGTTCCTCAAGTTAAATTTTTATGGGGCGACAAAAGGAAACCCAAGAATAATAGATATGGGAGGGGTGATTAGAGATAGTGGTGGAAACATAATCCAGCTGTATGCTGGGAGTATGGGAAACTCAACCAACAACGCAACGAAATTTGGAGCCCTGGAGCTCGGTATTGAAATTCTAAGACGCAAAAGGATGACCAACACTATCATGGAAGGTGAATCCACCTTTGTCATCAACACGGTGAAGAAACTTCAAAATGGCACCAGAGTGGGCAAAGTACAGAGACACTGGTGCTTGGAACACTCCCTACAAAAAATCTAGGAGAATCTACAAATGATTAACACAGTGGAGTTGCGCTGGGTGCGCGGGTCAGCAAATGGCCTAGCGGATATAATTGCTAATGAGGGGGTTAAGAAGGAAGGACCAGAACTAGATACTACCTGGAACAACATCCTGGAAGGACAATTCAGAATGGAATGCCTCCAACTAGCGACAAAATATTGTGACAACAACTTAAGAAAGGAAGGTCACATCGAGGAGGACAAGGAAAGGCCCAGGGGACGACTCGAAAGACCTAGGCAGGAAATGACTGGCCAACACTCGACCACCAATCACAATGCAGGATCAGATTATACAACAAGCGAGAGTACGACAACAAGGTCGTGTCAACAGTAATATTTATGGGGAAATACCATGGGAAAGTATCAATGACAAACAACAAGCATCAAATGACGTAATTCAAGAGGGATTGGCACGAACCAGTATCGACCCACCATGCCAAAGAACAGTTATGGGGAGATGCTCAATAGGATATCAATAAAGAAGGGGTAAGGGCCCATACATGGATAACGGTGGAGTAATCATGAGCATACGTATTGTGACTAGGAAAAATGATGTGAAGGTTCACCTCTATGGGCATACCATGTCTGGAAGGACGAGACCGCAACGGGAAAATCTCAATAAGGGAATAAACAACATAAATAGTTGCAAACAGAAGAGCGCAACAACAAGAGACACCATAGACACAAGGACAGGAAACAAGTTGAGAATCCAACAAAGGAGCTTCCATAGGCCAGATAGGATGGTGTGAATGAAGCGAATGCACAACAAAAGGAACCCCCTAGGGAAGGGAACCCAGAACAATCCTCGGAGGGTGTCCAGGATGGAGTAGGAGGCCAAAGACACGGAGGGCACCTTTCACACCCTGGTTGCACCAAAAGGAAAGGTTACCATTAACCGCCTAGGAAAGGAAATCCAAATAAATCGCAAGGGAAAAACATGGGATGCTCTGACTTAGGAAACAGACTGGGTAACTGACCTAGGAGCCATGCAACCCAGGGAAACCCTCTCCCACAAAATGGTGGAGATGGCGTGGAAAACAAAGATGTGGATTGGGAAAGTGAGCTCAGAAAGGGAGGACACCAGACAGGAGAACAACAAGGAATACACAGAATGGTTGACTGAAATCTTGAGACGCCTAAGTAGTTTGGAAACCATTACCAAACTGCTAACTGAGGTAGAAAAGAACCAACAAGTCAAGATTGAGTGGTTGGCAGCTCAATTCTACATCTACATGCACTATGTCCATCATATGGACATCACGCCAGTCGATGGGAATGGAGTGCCAACACACACCAGAAATACTCACATGATCTCCCAAAAGGAGGAGAACAAGGGCCAAGCTAATGAAGGAAAGAAGCATATCGTCATCCTGGACTAGTTTTTGGTTAGTCGATTGGCAAGTAATGTTCAATTGTTTTTTAGAAATGAAATGATAAGAAAATTGTAAATATTAAAAACTATATTGAAATTACATTGAATAGTAATTTAAGATATAACTTATATCTTACTTTACAGTTATTGAAAAAGAATCTACCTAGGAATAGATGGCAGAAACAAAGCAATTAGTATGAAATGGAATCTTTCCATAAAGTAATATGAAACATAACATGTGAAGAAGATATCTGATAATATAATCTGGCGTAAATCCTGGTTTAATGAGTTTTAATGGGAGATGTCCTTGAGGTTTTCGCTTATTAATGCCAATGATTTTGAACCTGTGTGGTGAGTTGTCAGTAATCAAAGCATAATTAATCTACATTGGGAAGGGCGTGAAGGTGGCAGGTATGGAAGGGAGCGATAAATGCTTTGAAACTTTTAAAGCTTGTGAGTTCGAGGAGTGCGGGGTGGAATTGTAGATCACAGAAGTTTTGGGTGCAAGATGTATATCACAGAACATGAGGAATGATAGTTCGATAACGCCAACCCGAGAAACCGCGGTTATAAAATTTGCTAAGTATGGAAAGGAAGGGCGGTCGGTCAGACTCCTGCAAATCACGATTTAATGCGTATCAATGAGAGATTTCCTCGAGGTTTTCGAGTATATCGCGGGTTAATGCGTTTTAATGGGACATGTCCTTGAGGTTTTTGCTTATTAATGCCAATCCTTACAAATTTGTGTGGAGAGTTGTCACTAAGCAAATCATAATTAATGTGCATTGGGAAGGGCGTGAAGGTGGTGGGGATGGAAGGGAGCGATAAATGCTTTGAAACTTTTTGTGAGCCCGGGTAGAGTGAAGCTTGCGAGTTTGAGTGCGGGTTGGAATTGTAGAGCACATAAGTTTTGGGTGCAAGATGTATATCACAGAACACAGGGAATGATAGTTTGATACCTCCAAGCCGAGAAACCGTGGCCATAAAATTGGCTAAGTATGGAAAGGAAGGGCGGTTGGTCAGACTCTCGTAAATCGTGGTTTAATGCATATTAATGGGAGATGTCCTCGAGGTTTTCGCTTATTAATGCCATTTTTTTCGAACATGTGTGTTGAATTGTCACTAGTAAAAGCATAATCAATGTGCATTGGGAAGGGCGCGAAGGTGGCAGGGATGGAAGGGAGCTATAAATGATTTGAAACATTTGTGAACCCAGGTAGAGTGAAGCTTGCGAGCTGGAGGAATTGTAGAGCACATAAGTTTTTGGTGCAATATGTATATCACATAATTGTAGATCACGAAAGTTTTGGGTGCAAGATTTATATAGCGCCAACCCGGGAATCGACGACCATAAAATTGGCTATGTATGGAATTGTAGATAACAAAAGTTTTGGGTGCAAGATGTATATCACGGAACACAGGGAATGAGAGTTTGATTGCGCCAACCTGAGAACCAATGGCCATAGAATTGGCTAGGTATGAAAATCAACGACGGTCGGTCGGACTCTTGTAAATCGCGGTTGAATGCGGTTTTTACTTATTAATGCTAATAAGAGAACCTGTGTGTTGAGTTGTCGCTAGTAAAATCATAAAGAATGTGCATTGGGAAGGGAGGGAATGTGGCGGGGATTGAAGGGAGTGATAAATGGTTTGAATATTTTGTGAACCTGGGTATAGTGAATCTTGCGAGTTCCAGGAGTTTGGGGTCGAATTGTAAAACACGAAAGTGTTGGGTGAAAAATGTATATCACGAAAGTGTTGGGTGCAAGATGTATATCATGGAACACAGGGCATAAGAATTCCATAGCTCTAAGTCGGGACACCATGTTGAGATAATTGGCTAAGTGTTGAAAGGGACAACAGTTGGTCGGGCTCATGATGTGACGATATAGATGGAGATGAGGACCTATCAGTTTTCTAACCCGGGAACCCGTGACCAATTCAAGAGATCGAGAAAGTCAAGTTCAAGTTTAAAGAGATTTTGTTTATATTTATTTCAAATGTATTCATATTAATGTATCTTAATAGATTATTTGTGGTCCAAATGTAAACCATGTTCCAATTTGAAGGGTGTTTTCGACTCGCAAATTTTTCTCAAACCCATAAGCAATAGAGAAAAAATATACGACTCAACATTTTGTATATGGAAGCATATTCTGAAATATAGGAAGCTGCAATATATGCACAATATTAAACAGGAACATGACCCCAACATGTACAGGGAAATGAGTTAATTAAAAAAAAAAAAAAATTCAAAAAACAACACTAAACATTGAAAATCACCATAGAACAACCTCAAATATTTTATATTTAGATAAACTGGGTTACAAAATACATTTGAGAATATTTCCCAAAATAATTGTCTTGGAATTTGTAAAAAAATATATAGTTCAGTACATATTCTGTGAAATTTAAATGTCCTTGCCATAATGACTGGGATTGGGGATCCCGTGGACTACAAAGCAAATATGTACAAGAATCAAGCTTGTATAAAGAAGAAATTCGACGATGGAAAACAACAAGACATGGCAAGAAGAAAGAGAAAATTGTCCGTCCTCGGTTAAAGCTTTGTATTTAAAGAGATAGAGTAACTGGATGAAGACATCGACAAAGACAAAAGAATGTGATCAATATCAACTTACTATGATGGTGTCCCATGCCTTGTCATTTGCTTGTTGATGTCCTTTTATGGCTTTCCTCAACGGTCATGGGAACTATGGGAATCATCCTTGTAACATCCCGCTCTGGTGCACTGAGCGAACTTATTGTTTGAGGACACTTGCTAGCAAGTGATCCAGATTATTATGCTATTAAAACATTTGATTTTGATTATGAGGCGTTATGGGTTGATGACATGTTGTTTTATTGCATTGACATAGACATGTGCTATTGACTCGGTTTTACTGAGTGTGCATGATTTTAGACCTTGAGGATGCAGAGGCATCGATGGAACCCCTTGGACTCTGGTTCGAGTTGGGGATTGTACCTTTGGGGTTTGATTGTTTTATTGTGATATTAGTGCATCTGATTAGATGATATGATATGGATATATTATGACATGATTCGTTGATGATGCAGGTTGATGATAGCTTGTCCACCAGACTCACATGTGGAGTAAAGGGGTCACACACGACTACCAGAGATGTTGAGGGAGAGGTGTGGACAACAACCCTGCCACAACCTACTAGCACTCCCGCCGTGGCTCGAACTATAGGTTAACATTTACCTAGTTCGAGAGGACCCACGATGCCGTGACGGTGGACTGCGACAGTCGCTCACGATGATTCTAAGGGGTGCACAATAAGGCGGGAGCCTTATTCCTTAGAGGCCCTTAGTCTCCCACAAGTTCACCTGGCGGAGTATTGACTCCAAGGGTTTTTGATGTTTACCAAGTCAGTCAAGAGGCGAGTGGCACCCTTGGAGCATGTGGTGCATCCTGAAGGGCACATTGTGCAAGAAATATGGAAAGAGGCGAGTGGGACCCTTGGAGCACGTAGTGCGTCCTGAAGGGCACGTCGCGCAAGGGAAACAAATCAAGGCGAGTGGCACCCTTGTAGCACCTAGTGCATCATGAAGGGCACGTCACGTTGTTGATGATAAATGAATGAACCTAGATGGCCTTAGGACGAATAACATGTTAAGAATTTTTAAAAACAAATTCCCTAATAAAATGTCACCCAACACAAAAATTTGAGGTCTAAGTCTAAATTATGCTAGTGGTAAAATTTTATCTATCTATTTAAAAAAATAAAATAAAATAATAATAATAAAAATAAAAACAACATAAATAATAATTATACTCTTCGTTAAATCTTGTAACAATAAGGGGGTAAGCAATTTAAATGATTCATAAAAATCTGTTAGGGTAAAATTAAAAAAAAAGGGAAATAATTGTTTTATTATTTATGATAATTTAAAATTATTAATTAAAAAGGGAAAAAGGAAAAAGGGGGTTAATTTCTACACCTGCCAATTTGAGTCCTAAATGAAAATGGGAAAGAGGGAAATCTAAAATATTGAGGAAACTAGGAAAAGTTGGGAAACATAAGAAGAAAAGGGAAACCCAAGGGAAAAAGCAGAAAGTCAAACTTAGTAAGGTATCTACCATTAAGAACTTTCTAATTCAAAACTGAACTAGCAAATTAATAATGGGGAAAATCATTAAAAACTATAGAATTTGGGGACACCTAGGAGCGATTCTAGGAGTGACTCTAGGTGGGTGAGGGGAATAAGGGAAATTAATTAATTAAAGAAATTAATTTGTGGAGGAATGAAGGGGATGGGTGACACTTGTACGAGGAGGAATTTTTAGGAATTAATTTTTAAAACTTTAATTAAATGATATTTTAGGAAAGTAAGGGACTTTGAAACTCTATATAATGAAGGGAGGAGAAGGATGAAGGATCGCTTCTGTTTGCGTAATGTTACGTTGCATAAATATCTACTTGAATGACTTAGCTTGTGGGAGTTGGGATACCCAGCTTGGTGAGGAGTGGTAGCTCGACCTTGTGAGGTGAGCTGGGAGCTAGATGAGATCTCTGGATAGTGTGTGTGTGGCTCCTTTGCGGCTCGGGGGGCTAAGGGGGAAGAAGAGTACCCCTAGCATTGGCTGGGAGGTACCGATGAAGTCTCGCCGGTTGGAAAGCGGGAGTTGCACGGAGCGCGTGGGACGTCAACTCAGAGAGGGCGATCAGGCAACGGTACACCTTCTTCATTTTCGTATGGTAGATTTTTGTAGGATTTATGCTTTGGATCTGCATGTTTATTTGGGTAAGTAAACTAATTATCTAGATGGATGACTGAAATTTTTCATAGCCTAGCTCGATGATTGATTGACTCCCATGGCCTTCGTTTTCGCGCATGTCTTGACTGCCCTGTGGTGTTTGATTGTGACCATTGTGGTTGTTTTGCCTTTCGTCCCTAGCTCATCAGTCCTTGCTTGAGCAGTCAGCCAGGAGCCTGATCCATGATCGTCACTTCGGCGTTAATAGACCTATGGATCTCAACGCCCTGCTTTTCTGTGCATGGATGATGGGCAAAGGTTGTTCCTGTCAGCCGTCCACCTCCGTTGTTGTCCTTGGCTGATTGGATCCCTTCATTTCTCTTAATGTTATCTGCATTTTGTATTGGTATTCTGGCAATGGAAAAACGAATTGATTTTAGTCTGCAATTTTTATTAGTATCCCGGTAATGTAAAGGATTTAATTCAGTCTGCAATTTTTATTGGTACCTTGGAAATGAAAAGATTAATCTCAGTCTAGGATTTAATTCAGTCTGCAATTTTTATTGGTACCCTGGAAATAAAAATATTTAATCTCAGTCTGCAAATTTGTTTTTTTACTTACTGGTATCCTGGAACGTAAAATAATTTAAATTAAATCTGCATTTTTTTGGGCCTCCTGGAAAAAAAAACACTTAAACTTCTAAGTCGGTGTTTTATTTTTGGTACTCTGAATTTGGACAACGTTGGTGTCATTTATCAGTCTGCGTGGTGTTGGTATCCTGGCCATGGACAAACGATTAAATTCCTGTCTGCATTTTTATAGTGGGTCTCCTGGAATTGAAAAAACGATTTGTTATCTCTGTTTGCGTTTAGATGGGTACCCCAGGCGAAGGAAAACAAACTCTCTATCCTTGGCTGCGATTATCTGTGCATCTATTGTAATAACCATATCCCTGTCTGTGTTTGGTTGCGTTTTGAATGTAATAACCATTCCTTTACTGTTACCACAAAATTTCTACCAATGATTTTATTACCACTGGTTGGACCATGATTCTTAATCTTACATGGATTTTATGTAATTACTGTTACTGCCTTAATGCCCATGTTTTTCCCTTGGTGTAGCGTATTGGCATATGGTTGACTGCGATTTCTGTGGAAGGGACACATTTTTGCCTTAATTGTTTCCTGAGCTGGATGTACCGCCCATGATTTGGCTATTAAGTGATGACTAAGTTTTTCCTATTAAAGACCACGATTTTGCCTTCTCTGTTCACCTTTGGCGTGGATTGACATTTTGGACAATCGATCCTTGTACTGCAATACGTTTGAATTTATTGTGAGTGAGATCTGGTACAAATCTATCGACTCCATAGCCCGTGTTTTTCCTGTGTTGAATGCGTTCCATTGCAAGTTAATCAGATGAGCCCTTTATGTAATAACACTCCTCTGCCTTGGTGGTTAGGTAATTGCTGATTAAATTTTCCTCTGCGAATGGGGATTGTATGGCTGTGTTCGCTTAAATTTTTGGGATAGCATTTAGTCCTAGGCTGCCTTGGTTTTATGTAGCACTGTAGTGGGTCAGTATTTCCAAACAACCCCCTGTTAACCACCAGTAAATTCGTGACATCGAGATTGTTACAACGTTGCGTTTGGGAATAAATCTTCAGTTTTATTTAGTTTTACTGTGGATATTTAATTGTCGTGGAGTAAGATCGACTTCTGGCTGAGCGTGGTTGCGAGCCCCCCTTTTAAGACCCCGATATCCTACTTGGAGGTCAAGTGTAATCCAACATTTATTTTTATGAGTGCTAGCATATCGCCCAGCACAGTCGGACCGCGTGTATCACCCTTGAGTGAGTTTGACTGACAGTCAGGCCGTGCCTTGTGAGCACAACGAGAATTTCTCCTTGATTGCCTGCTTCTCTATATGCCTGAACCCCTGCGATTTTTTTTCCCCTGGATTTGCTTGCGTTTTTCCTTTGGATACCTGGAGATTTTTCCAGATGATAAGACCACGATTTTATGGCTCCACTGTTATGACTGTTACATCTTAGACTGGCGGTTATATTTGACTATTATGACTTTATCACTGATTGCGGGTTAACGTCCTTGGCCAGTAAGAACTTTAATGACAACCAACCCTTTCTTTACTTTAACAGTAATAGCATTAACTGATTAGAACAACATCCTTAGATAACATTAAATTGTTTAGACAACCTTTAACTATTTAGAATAGTCTGGTCCTCTCGCGGTAAGCTTGTTTAAACTGATTTATCAATTAGAATGGAAATATGGTATAGTATTTGTATTGCCATAATTAAGCAGGCTAAATAAGGCAGTACTGTATTTTTCAATGTTATATATTGATTAAATGTCATATTTCCAAGGCAATACTGTCATAGTTGTAGTGATTAAATGTTCTATATATCTTTCAATCAATCACTGTGTTATTATATCAATTTTTAAATGCCTAGCATCTGATCCGTTATTTCAGGTAGCAATCATTTAGTGGAATGGTAATTTATAGTGATTAAATGATATATATGTTTAATAAGAAGATTGTATTATTCCTCTTGGTTGAATGCCTAGCCTCTGATCATTTAGTGGTATGACTAGTTATGCTGATTAAATGCTATATAGTAATATTTGTTAATGTCTTATGTGTCTTTCCAACTACGATTGCACTTAAGATTAATTTGATGGTGTGTTGATGACCCAACTATGTTTAGGCTGCTCACTTGACACACTCTTAATATTAAATTAGAATGTAATCATGGACCGTTAAGCTTGGGTGTTTGGTGGGGTCAGGGATGATGTCGTGTGGGCTGGTGTCACCCCTTGTCTTCGTCCTCTTGTGTCTCATCAACCTTGTGTGGGGGTAGGTATAGTCTCTCAGTCAGTATTCAGTTCCTAGCGCATCAGATTTTTTCTGAGCCTTGGTCCCTTTTGGTTTTACCCCATGGTTATTGTTGCGCCTCTCTTCTGGGGATGACATGGTTCCTAATGTGGGGATCATGGTGCGCCCTATGGGTTAGCGACAAATGATATCTTGGTCAGAGTTGGTGCCTACCATGTGAGCATGGTTGAGCATCACATGTTGACTTGGGCGCATGCGTTGGTTCGCGTGCCTTGAGGTTTTAGTCTTGTTCGTCAATGTCGTTATGGAAGGAAGGGGAAGTTGTCCCTTAAGCTTGCAGGCATGTCTTGTTGCGTCGGGTGGTTGGTCGTTACTCCTAGTTTTCTGTGCCTATTTGCCCGGTTTCCCTTGTGTCTATGCGCGGTGTCGCAGTTTTCTGTTACCTGGGTTGCGTGCTTCTGTTCATTGTCAGTGGTGTGGTTAAACTGTTGTCGTCGTCGCTTTCTTGCCTTTTAACTCCTGAAAAAAAATAAAAAAAATTGCTTCTCTTGTTGTCGTAACGATGGGGTCGTTACAGTCCTTTTCCCTTCATTGGTAATCTTGTCGACAACCTTTTTGAACCACTCTTCGATGTAGCTCCTCATGGGCACCACGTTGATTTCATGCCGGATTTTTATATTGAAGAATTCACTTTCCAAGTCCCTTAGATCAATAGAGAGGTTGTGCAATGCTTCTTGAATATCTTGGTTTTTAATCGAATAACCGACTAGCCATTTTTTCACGTCATCTTCACCATATTCAAGAATGCCATAGAAATTTTCAAATGATAGTCTTTTATAGATCTAAACTTGATCATCAAATGCTTGCTTGGTTAAAAACAACGAGTTGAATATCAATTTCGGGTGTTGGACTTCATTGGTGCTGCCAACTAGATATATCTCAGTTATCCTCTTGAATAGTTTATCTCTTCTAGATATGGCCTGGTTACATGCTTGAACGATACCATTCAGGTTTTTTACCTTTTCTTTCCAGCATGCATTTAGTTGGTTTATTCGATCCGAGGAAGGGAGATCCTCCCCTATTCTTTTGAATTCTGTCATACCAGTAACTTTAACACCAAATGGTACAACTGCATCGAGGTAGAAACCTTGCTTGTTCTTGAGATCTGTTTGCAGATACTCATGAAAAGCATGCGCTCTTGTTCCAAAAGAGACCATACTCTTTGACATCTCCCAAGTTTCTGTTATTAATTCCATTCTTCTCTTTATATTATTTTCCACATAGCCTCGGGTTGATGTGAGAAGGCTTGCTAATCCTTTTAAATTTTCCACAGGTGCAGTGGGCCCGATTATTTCCAAAGGAGTAGCAAACAGTGGAAGAGGCATTAGAGCTCCCTCCAATTCTTTGATTCACTCCTTTAACTTGACACTCTCCGCTTCAAGGCCACTAATAGAGTTGTCTAGAGCATGTCCAGTTGCTTGGTGTATTTGGGAGATCTGGGAAGGATGCATGTTCCGTAGGTTCATCTCTGAACGAGATTTCCCTTTCTTATTATTTACATCTCTCTTTTCAATAACCAATTTTTTGGATTCAACGTAAAAAACAATGCTCTGAAATGAAAAAGACTCTTCTTCATCCAAGGTATCGGTCCCAATTATTTCCATATCAAGATTATGCGGAACAATATTATATATATGGTCGTCATTGGAGAACATTTTGTCAATGTCAATTTCTAGTTCCATATCTTCGAGGGACAGATCATGGATATCAATTTCTCCCCTCGGTTCCTCCTGTTCTTGCACTATTGTTTTCCGGTTTTTGATCGCGGAAAGTTTGTGAGAAATTTCAATTTTTTCAGAGGGAGGGTTCTTATCTCCTCCTCTGCCTGAAGAACTGTGTGTGAATTTATTGCTTGGGTAGGCCGTTGGAGTACTGCTCCGAGATGCTGTAGTCTTGGGTGTGGTGGTCGGGGATTGGGCACTTTTCTCACCCGGGCCTTTTCGTTTCTGCTTATACGAATCATTGGTTCTGAGTATTGTCTCCAAGTTGCCGGTGTCACGAGGAGGAATTCCTGAGGCATTATCTTCGTCTTCATTCAGGATAGTGTCAGTGAAATAATTGTTGAAAACGACAACCAATAGGTGTTCCACAAAAATACCATCAAGGTCGAACCCTTTTACTTTTTCAACACATTTAAAATTGAAGCTGTGGAAGTGGCCCGCAAAACCGTCAATCTTGTTCATATTCCTGACTATGAAATCCCCAACTTTCCAAGGCAAAGGGATGAATTGCCTTTTTCTCTTTTCATGGAAAAAATGCAACCAGTAGGTGTACTCACTTGCTATTTCAACAAAAAACATTGTACCGGACATGTGACATGGAAGGAGGCAAGGATTTTGTTTGGATCTAAAAATCCTTATAACATTATAGTTCTCCATTTATTCTAATGTTCCCTTCCTATCTAGGAACTTGGTCGCTTGGTCAGACAATCGGGGAAAATCCTTTCCAAATATCAATCCTTTAAAAACTGAAACAAAATCATTAAAGACTACATAAAAATGTTGGGAGGCATCGCGTCTCCATAATATCTAGTACCAGAAGGTTACTAGGTCAAATTCACAATTTACCTTCTTACACATACATAATCCAGGGAATGGACAACAATGCGCTACCATGAAAATTAAATAAGATGACATCAATAATTTCTTCTGCCTTGTGTATTGCAATAATCGGGAAGATATTTCAATGGAAATCAACTTGCCCCAATGGAAGATGGTTTGTTCCTTCACCGTAAAATATAAAATATATAGAATCATTCGAGAGATGCTGGATGTAATTTCTTGTTACGTTATCCTCGTGAAAAGCCATGCAATTTCCCATAAAGGGTTTTTAAATGCACTAACCTGTAATCTGGTCATGTCCCCGGGACTGGCCACTAGATTCTCTAAGAACTCTAGCAAGAGGTCCAATTCATTATCATGCTTCTTTAAGAACTCTCTGCAATTCACGCCCTTGAAAGTAGGCGTTGGGTCGGGAAGTATTAACATCTTTTGAAATACTTGAGGCGGTAGGGAGACTCGTGAATGGTCCCATAACTGGATAATCCGCTGGTTCAAATTATAGTTTTTGGCGCAACAGGTGACCAACTCCTTTAAGTTAAAAAATTCGGGGACACAACCTGCTCGTGCAATTCCAGATGTCCAGATGACTTCCTTTTGGGTAGAAAGAGACGAGTAGTAATCATAAGCTCTAGTCCACTGAAAAATCTGGTCCTCGCGCTCGAAAATATTTAGGGTATCTCCACATAAATGTTGTCGAGCTCCATCCATAAGATGATGAGAACGTTCCTTTGCTCCCGATAGTATTTAAAATGAATGCTGGAGCATGATAATATAATCTCCCGTAAATCTTGATTTAATGCATTTTAATGGAGATATCCTTGACCTTTTTGCCTATTAATTCCAATCTTTTCGATGTGTCTAGTGAGTTGTCATTAATAAAGGCATAATTAATGTGCATTGGGAAGCATGTGAAGGTGGTGGGGATGGACGAGAGAAAAAAATGCTTCAAAACATTTGTGAACCTGGGAGCCCAGGAACCTGCAAATCTGTGACAACAGGAGGTGAAGAATCGACTAAGTATGGAAAGGCGGGGTATAATGCTTAAAAAAACTAAAGCAAATAACAATTTTTCTGAGCTCAAGATCTACACAAAAAATAATAATTCAGATGCCATAATATTGGCCTCTGCCAATTCGATAATAAGAAGGTTTAGTTGATGGATCTAAATATCGCTCAGTTCAGGAGACTGGGGTGTATGTGGGGTGCTTGTGAGAAAAGATAATGTTTTGATGAAGATTTGTTTGTATTTCTACATGTGACAGTAATTGTGTGATGGTATTTAGAATGAACACTGGAGGATGGTAATATAATCTCCTGTAAATATTGGTTTAATGTATTTTAATGGGAGATGTCCTCAAGCTTTTTGCTCATTAATGCCAATCTTTTCAAACCTGTGTGGTGAATTGTCACTAGTAAAAGCGTAATCAGTTTGCATTTGGAGAGTGTGTGAAGGTGGAGGGGAAATCGACTAAGTATAAAAAGGTGGGGCAGTCAGATGGACCCAGACAGACTCATCGTAGGTAGAGTGAAGCTTGCGAGTTCAAGGAGTCTAGGTCGAATTGTAGAAAATGGAAGTTTTGGGTGCAAGATGTATATCACGGAACATGGGGCATGAGAGTTCGATAGCGCCAATCCGGGAACTTGCAGCCATAAACATTAACTATGGGAAAAAT
Organism: Picea engelmannii; assembly: GCA_009831015.1. Taxonomy (NCBI): domain Eukaryota; kingdom Viridiplantae; phylum Streptophyta; class Pinopsida; order Pinales; family Pinaceae; genus Picea; species Picea engelmannii. Next base: position 42,365 of record ML817789.1, on the reverse strand, counting down.
GTTGTCAGCTATGTAATATACATGGAGCTCGACAAAATCAGGTTCAAGTTAAAAGATAATTTTTTTATATTTACTTAAACACTGTTCATATTATTTTATTTTATTAGTATTTTTTGTGGCCCAAATGCAAACCATGTTCAAATTTGAAGGGTGGATTGAAATTTTCATATGCAAGCATATTCTCAAATATGCCAAGCTATAATATATGCACAATACTAAAGAGGGACATCATGTCAACACCTTTGTAGATGACAGTGAGCTAGCACAATATTGCATTCTTGCTACGATGATGCCTTAAAAAAACTAAAATAACCAACATTTTTTTGCCAATTCAAGATTGACACAAAAAAATTCATCAGATTCCATAATATTCCCCATTAATGCATTTTAATGGGAGATGTCCTCGATCTTTTCGCTTATTAATGCCAATCTTTTCGAACATCTGTGATGAGTTGTCACTAGTAAAAGCATAATTAATGTGCATTGGGAAGCGATGAAGGTGGTGGGGATGGAGGGGAGCGGAAACTAATTTGAAACTTTTGTGAACCTGGGAGTCCGTGAACCCGCGAAACTTTGAAGAATCGACTAAGTATGGAAAGGCGGGGCGGTCAGATGGAGTCATTGTAGGTAGAGTGAGGCTTGAGAATTCGAGTAGTCCGAGGTCGAATTGTAGATCACCCAAGTTTTGGGTGCAATATGTATACTCCGAACACGGGGCATGAGAGTTCGATAACGCCTACCCGGGAACCCGCAATCATAAAATTGGCTAAGTATGGAAATGAACAATGGTCGGTCAGATTTGTGATGTGAAGATATAGATGGATATAGAATTTCTCAATCCGCCACCTGGGAACCTGCGAGCATAGAAATGTGACTAAGTATAGAACCAAAAACGGGAAACAAAAGGGAAGAAGAAAAGGGAAAAATTGGTAAGTATAGAAGAGGAAAAAGAAAAGGAGAAAAGAACTTTATGCATCACACAAGAACAATTAGTCTGATAATTATCAAGCGATAGAAACACATTAACTACGGGAAAAACATTCTCAACCATGAAATATAGCTGGAGCTCAACATACCCTGGTTCAAGTCCAAAGAGATGTTGTTTATATCTATTTCAACAAGCTCATAGGTAGAGTGAGGCTTGCGAATTTGAGGAGTCCGGGGTTGAATTGTAGATCACTAAAGTTTTGGCTGCAATATGTATACCCCAAACACGGGGCATGAGAGTTCGATATGGCCTAGTCGGGAACCCACGACCATAAAATTGGCTAAGTATGGAAATGAACGACGGTCGGTCAGACTCATGATGTGAAGATATAGATGGACATAGAATTTCTCACTCTGCAACCCCAGGAACCCGCAAGCATAGATATGCAACTAAGTATAGAACCAAAAACAGATAATAGAGGGGAATAAGAAAAGGGAAAAACAGGAAAGTATAGAAGAGGAAAAATAAAGGGAGCAAAGAACTTTATGCATCACACAAAAACACTTGGTCTTAAGTATGGAAAGATGGGGCAGTTAGACATAGTCATCATAGGTAGAGTGAGGCTTGCGAGTTCGAGGAGTCTAGGTTCAAATTGTAGATCACCAAATTTTTGGGTGCAAGATGTATACCCGAACACGGGGCATGAGAGTTCGATAGCTCCTACCCAGGAACTCGCGGCCATAAAATTGTCCAAGTATGGAAATGAATGACGGTCGGTTAGACTCATGATGTAAAGATATAGATGGATATAGAATTTCTCACTCCGCCACCCCGGGAACCCGCGAGCATAGATATGCGACTAAGTATAGAACCATAAATGGATAATAGAGGGAAAGTAGAAAAGGGAAAAATGGGTAAGTATAGAAGAGGAAAAGAAAGGGAGCAAAGAAATTTATGCCTCACACAACAACACTTAGTCTGATAATTATCAAGCGATAGAAACGCATCAACTATGGGAGAAACATTCTCAGCCATGGAATATAGCTAGAGCTCAACAAACCTTGGTTCAAGATAAAATAGATGTTGTTTTTATCTATCTCAACAAGCAATAAACAAAATATATGACTTGGCATTCTTATATGCAAGCATATAGATGGAGTCATCGTATGTAGAGTGAGACTTGGGAGTTCGAGGAGTTCGGGGTCGAATTGTAGATCACCGAATTTTTAGGTGCAATATGTATACTCCGAACGCGGGGCATGAGAGTTCGATAGCGCCTACGCAGGAACCCGTGCCCATAAAATTGGCTAAGTATGGAAATGAACGACAGTCGGTCGGACTCGCGATGTGAAGATATAGATGGATATAGAATTTCTCACTCTGCCACCCTAGGAACCCACGAGCATAGATATGCGACTATGTATAGAACCAGAAATGGATAATAGAGGGGAAGAAGAAAAGGGAAAAACGGGTAAGTATAGAAGAGGAAAAATAAAGGGAGCAAAGAACTATATGCCTCACACAACAACACTTATTTTGATAATTATCAAGCGATAGAAACACATCAACTATGGGAAAAACATTCTCAGCCATGAAATATAGCTGGAGCTCAACAGACCCTGGTTCAAGTTAAAAGAGATGTTGTTTATATCTATTTCAACAAGCAATAGAAAATATATATGATTTGACATTCTTACATGCAAGCATATTCTAAAATATGACCCGCTTCAATATATGCACAAATTAGATAACATATGCAGATCCGAGTTTTGTAACCATACCTCTTAGTCTCTGGACCTTGTACTATGATGGAGGTTTCACTTCTACTTGTCGATAGTTCTTGTGAACTAAAAAACATGTGGTGTAAATGACATAAACATATTTACCATGGCATAGTAGAATAAATAAGTGTGCATATTTGTTTCGTAAACAAAACAAGAGCGCAATCTATGAATCCTTACCTTCGACATTGTCGTTGTGCTGATATTTGCAACAATTCATTGCTCATGCCCATGTCACTTCTGAAACAATGGTTATGAACATGTGTATATTGTTCATACTCTATATGGATGTGCATTAGGCATACGCATTGTATTTGCTGTGGCACCATTGTAGCCATACATTTTGGAAGACTGTACTCCATCTTTCTCAGCTGTGGCACATAAGGCTCCATCCTCGTGTTCAATTAGTATGTTCTTTTTTCAATGTAGCAATACATAGAATATAATGGACATGAAGGCAAGTTGCTACGTAGGAACACATGAAAAAAAGATGGAGTACAAATTTATTTATTTCAAGGTAGCGACACATAAAATACAATTGACATGAAGAAAAGTTAATATACATGAAGATATGCAGTATCTAAGGAAAAAAAACGAAAGAGCTGCAAACTAGTGGAATAAATATAGGCAGAGTAAATGAAAAACAATTGGATATGGAATACGGGTAGAAGTATGCACCTTTGTATGTATTCTTCTACATTTCTAGTTAAGAGTTCTTTTCCTTGTCCAATTTTCTTGTTTGTTTCAATGAAGGAAAGTACAAAACAAAATGAACATGAACGTAAGTTGATATGTAAGGAAAAAACAAGGAATATGTACATACAATAAATAAACTAGAATAAAAGGAATAGAGTAACATATAGTGTTAGAATAATGTACCATTTTTTTTTCTTCATCCATGTATGTGTATATATAAAAAATTGTGTAAATTTTTTTGTGTCCAAAATCAATTACAAACCAAGAAAAATTAAGAAGTTGGATAACTTGGTTTTGTGTGACAAGGTAGACAGATATGCTTTGAGACATAGAAATATGATTTTGCAATATGTTTGATGTATATTTCATAATTCAAGTGCAATACCAATTGTATCGTGATCATACCAGTATGTGTCTAAGATAAAGACGTTGTATTGAGAAGTGGGCACATTCGACCATACATGGTCAATAAGTGCGTTTTTAACATGGTTTATCTTATCCAAAAGAAAACGAAGACTGTATTTGCACATGTAGTTTTCCAATTCTTTTGTTCTGGCATTATTTTGTAGCATGCCAATATTGAAGTCTCCTACAATGACAATTGTTTCGTTCAGATGAAAAATGCTCTAATGCATCATGTTATCGCTCAGTTTGTCGTTTAGGTCAAGTAGCTGAAAGGTAAGGGTCAAACTGGCGTAACAGGAGCTTCCCCACCCATTGTCACCTCGATGGGGGGCTCTTTCTATTTAGGGTGGCTAAGCCCAAGGGAGACGTCCCTGGCAATCTGGGGTTTTGAAAGGAAAAGGGGTCAAAGGATTAAGGTAAGTTTTCCCTCCACAGATTACCGCCAAGAAGAAATTCAAATGAAGAATAACCACAGGAAAGGTACCTGCTTGCGAGACAAGGCAACGATAAAACTAATACATGCAGTAGTGGTTAGTACTTCGTAGATCAATGACTATCAACATTCAATGTATATGAGCATAGACAACAATAAATATTGATGAAGTCAATGTTTGCAATAATGAAAATGGCTTGTAATATTACTTCTCAATAAATACCAGAGTGATATAGCATCCAATAGAAATGATTAATCCTTGAAATCCCTAGCATATCATCTAAGAGCTCAAAGACATTACACATATCTACTATACAAAGCTGAAGAAACCAACATAATAACCTATTGGGCTAATACCCACAAGAAAAGGAAAGTTTCCTCAGAGGATCATTCAAGCCATGTTTATGAAGTGATATGGTCTAGGGATGTCTAGGGGTAGGTGTTGTTCGTGGGTGCCTCTATAGGAGGTGAGATGTACCCGTCATGGATGCACTTTTTCCAAGCCCTTTTATTGCCTTTATCTTTTATTTATTGCTTTTCTTTCTTTTTTACTTCAAGGTCTAACCAGAGGAAACTGCCTTGGCATGGTGACTAGAGCTGACAGTGTTACCCACTAGTATCTTCACAGAAATGATAAGGCTGGCTCGTGATGAGACCCCCTTTCCCTTGGCCATGCAACCAAAGGTCAATGCCCTAGCGTGGTGACCAGATAATGGCAATATCATACTGCTGGATACCTATGAACATAATGGTCCGGCTCGTGATGAGACCTTCCATCCTCTTGGTTAGGTCTTGTTTTATTATTTTTCTTAGAGTCCCTTTAGTTTCTTATCGAGAGGCCTTTTATTGCCTTCTTGGGGATCCTTGGGCGAAACATTTCTAGGTTTTATTTCTTATGGATTTTATATTTTACCAGCTGCTTTTACCCCCTGGGCCGTTAGCCCCTTCTTCCCACAGGACAAAGTGTAACCCTCAAAGTCATCCTAATGGCTAGACTAGGGGAATGGGGTGGATGTGTGGGAAATAAGATGTAAAATGATAGAATGGTGGGAGCGGACGATGGCTCTGCAAATCCCCCTTGGTGGCTAACCAAAACCTATGAATACAGGCTTGCTAAGTCGCCTCGTTAATCACCCCAACAATGGTCAAGTGGATTAGTGTAAGATCCAAGCAGTTATCAGAAATGAAAGGAACCAGATGCATATATAAGAAGGTTATAACGATCAAACATGACACATACCATGATACCTTGGACCAATTACCTCATGGAGAAAGAGTCCTCTCCGATGCAAGTCCAAGCCGATGGTGATGGAAGCTGCTGCTGCTAACAGGACAAGTCTGGTGAAGAAGAAGAAGAATGGGCCCTCCAGGGCCATGCTCAGGTCAATCCTGCTCTCGGTACTTCATGTCTAGGACCTGTGGGCCTCGAGACATGATCTCCTAGTTATCCCTAGATATCGGGGATAACATCTGGCTCCAACTCGGGGACATGTGCTCACTGTAGAGTGCATGAGAACCTCATCATCTTTGGCATAAACCTGCAGACCTACTCACACTTGACAAGAAAGCATCAATGACAAAAAGTGGGGTGGTATTGCCACCCCGCAAAATAATGCATGTATACATATGAGATAAAACAATCAAGATGCATATAAGGGAAACAAACAATAAATGCAGATGGTATAATACACGGAAATACCTACCTACTCATACTTACCTGTATAATCATGTCCCACCACCTTGGTGGGGTTTGAGGAGGCATCCGTTGATGGGTAATGGGCACCTTCTTCCTTCCAAGGGAATTATCTACTGATTCCATTCCGACCTTGAAAGGTCCGAGCCATGATTATGTACTTCCCTTTACATTAGTAGGCTCTCCTTTCTGAATATCCCACATCCATACTAACTCTCCCTCCTTGTATTTTCGGATCTTGTGTTTGTTAGTTCCTTGAACAACCCTGGTGTATTGTACTGA
>ML817789.1:4897-31099 GCA_009831015.1 Picea engelmannii | reverse complement strand
TACATGCATGAAATCCCTAGCATATCATCTAAGAGCTCAAAGACATTACACATATCTACTATACAAAGCTGAAGAAACCAACAAAATAACCTATTGGGATAATACCCACAAGAAAAGGAAAGTTTCCTCAGAGGATCATTCAAGCCATGTTTATGAAGTGATATGGTCTAGGGATTTCCAGGGGTAGGTGTTGTCCGTGGGTGCCTCTGTAGGAGGTGAGCTGTACCCATCATGGATGCACTTTTTCCAAGCCCTTTTATTGCCTTTATCTTTTATTTATTGGTTTTCTTTCTTTTTTACTTCAAGGTCTGACCAGAGGACACTGCCTTGGCGTGGTGACCAGAGCTGACAGTGTTACCCACTGGTATCTTCAGAGAAATGATAAGGCTGGCTCGTGATGAGACCCCCTTTCCCTTGGCCATGCAACCAAAGGTCACTGCCCTGGAGTGGTGACCAGATAATGGCAATGTCATACTGCTGGATACCTATGAACATAATGGGCCGGCTCGTGATGAGACCTCCCATCCTCTTGGTTAGGTCTTGTTTTATTATTTTTCTTAAGGGTCCCTTTAGTTTCTTATCGAGAGGCCTTTTATTGCTTTCTAGGGGATCCCTGGGCGAAACATCTCTAGGTTTTATTTCTAATGGATTTTATCTTTTACCAGTTGCTTTTACCCCCTGGGCCTTTATCCCCTTCTTCCCATAGGACAAAGTGTTACCCTCAAAGTCATCCTAATGGCCAGACTAGGGAAATGGGGTGGATGTGTGGGAAATAAGATGTAAAATGATAGAATGGTGGGAGCAGACGATGGCTCTGCAAATCCCCCTTGGTGGCTAACCAAAACCTATGAATACAGGCTTGCTAAGTCACCCCGTTAATCACCCCAACAATGGTCAAGTGGATTAGTGTAAGATCCAAGCAGTTATTATAAATGAAAGGAATCTGATGCATATATAAGAAGGTTATAACGATCAAACATGACACATACCATGATACCTTGGACCAATTACCTCATAAATCATGTGTCATTGTTTGCATATTAACCGTAGGTTGTTCAAATATCAAAGAATATTGGATGTGTTGCGCCTGGTAAAGATCCCCACAGAATATCATGTCAATGTTTCCAAAGTATTTGGTGTGCACATGTTTTATGTTTCTCAGTCAGTTGTCAATGAAATACAAGAAGCGACTTCCAATAAAATATTCCTCATATATGAAGACAAGTTGCAGTTCGTGATACAACTTAGACAAGGTATCTAACATTTCCTTGCTGAGTGAAAGAAACTGAGACTTGTTAAAAGGCATCAAAAATGCAGAGTGGACTGTTGTTCCACCTGCATTGTATGCAACTTTTCCTGTTTATGCAACTATTATCCCCTTTGGTTTCATAGGATCAGAGGAATTGTTTGAATCATAGATTCGTACAAGCATTTGGAATAGTGATTTCGCTGTGAATGTCTTGCCTGTTCCCACTCCGCCTGTAAGGAACAAGTGCATAAGAGTGTGCATGTTCAAGCATTTTTTAATTGCAATGTCCTTTAGAATTGTTTGCTGCTCTCGATTCAACAGACGTCTGACTCCGTGGTATTCGTTATTTTCAATAAGGAAATGATGTTTTGTGACTTGAAAGCCAAGATTGATACATTTTTCAATGTCGTCTTCTCAAGGACGAGGCAAATCTGCTTGCAAGTCATAGGAATCACATAGAGTTCTAGCTGTTTTACAGTTTGTGAATGTCTCATCAACATTGTCAGGGTTTTCTAGTTCATGAACTGGACTTTCTAGATCACCCCATGTTGGATTAACATTGTATGTAAATCTAGATTCATTGGTTTGTACTATAGTCTCATAAGCAATATACACATCTTCCCATGTAGGGAATTTATGTTTTAATGTGTTTTCATTTTGATCACACATAATGTATAACAATAGTTTTTCTCTACAATAGTTTTCATAGTCAGTATGTTTGTTGTATTTGACAAAGAGTATTACAGAGGGTTTTTTTCTTTTTGATATGGGTGCACCATTTTTTTTGTAATGTGACACAAACTCTACTAAGAAAATATGCTTAATAGGAGATGGACGCTGGAGGTAATAATCAATAATAGAGAGACACAATACATCCTCTGAATTGTCAGGCTCTTGTTCTAGCAAAGACGATGATTTAAGCACAAACGTGTGTTTCTCAAGTGGAGATGTGTTTATGAAGACACATTTCCTTGAACTACAGTTGAGGGGTAGGGAAAGCGCAATGTGGATTGCTTGTTGAGCAGACATTTGTTGAAGATTAAGTAATGTATTTCCAAGCGTACGTATCAATTGCATAACATCAATATGACTTCTTTTATGTTCTTTGGGTATTCTTCTGAATGCACTTGCCATAGATTTGTCAACCTTTGTCATAAACGAGGTACAATATGATGCTACAACATATGCATTGAGGACATATTGTGCATATGTATTTTCATTCCACATAAATGGCATGTCCTTGGAGAAACTGTTGTTCCAAATATGGGAAAGTTTTCATTTAAAGAAAATTGTTGGTTGTTTAAGTGTACATTGTATGGCTTGGATGTACTCATCTTCTGTTAGATTTATCTCTGTCAAGAAGTCGTTGAAGCTCATTAACTCATCAAAGTCTCATTGTTCTAGAAATGCAAACAAGGATTTAGATTTCTCAATGACAACATTTTCCTCTAAACTAATTGGCTCTATGATTCTTGTTGTTCTCATTGGCGGCACATGGAAGTTGTATCAGCAATGTGATTTTTTTTCGTTTTTTACAGCTTCTTGTATGATAATGTCTATGAACTTTGGCAAGTTCTGGATCCAAATGATCTATGTTGCATGTTATGTATTTATCCACAAACTGCTCAATCTGTGAGTTGTTGTCATTTCCATAGACCAGTGTGCCCTCTATCCAAAACGGTGCGTGGTCATGCTCACTCCCTCTATTCTGGAACCCAGTCACAAAAAAGTAGTCCAATATTTTTCCAAAGAAAATTTCATCATGGCATATCAATTGCCTCAAAGCATTTATTCTATGCCTATAGTAGTGAGTACATGTCACTGGGTCTTTTCTTATGAGGTAGTCAATGTCATCATTTTCCAATGTATCAGTTTGGTTTTTCCCTTTCTTGTGAATCATACATCGTGGCCACCAACGGATCCCAGCAATGCTCTGCACTTGTAAATGTGATGAAAAATGTCGGCGGTCCCAATTGTCGGATCATTGCAAAAATAGTTTTCTTGTTTTGTTGCAAATAGTCAGGAGAGATGCGAATGTTTTTGAAATCTATGTATCAAATATCAGATTTTAGGATTTTTTCTAGGTTTTATTTCTACTTGACATCTTTGGCCAATAAATTTCTTCCTTGTAGCTGGCCTTTTCTTATTCGCACCCACATGCAAGAGAGCACTTGCTCAATTATTATGCACATTGTTTTGAAAAATAATTTTTTTATGTGACATGAGAAGTCACCGCTTGAATGTAGCAGTTCCCATCAAACTATTTTATGGTAGATGAATCATTTCGTAAAGTCACTGGGATGTGGATCTCCATAGAATAGTGTTGGGAAGTTCATTTCCTCAACAAATTTGTCCTTGAATATTCCAAGTGGACGTTGCCCTTCAACAGGTGCAATTTATACAATCATGTCTTGCAAGTCACAAATACGCTGTGAGTCAGTGAATCCATGTATCAATGTTTCAACATGTCTTTCATTTTCCAATTCATCACTTGTATCAAATTCACTAGCATTTTCGAAAGTCTGTGCAGAGCTGTCATCCCCTTCTCCAAGAACACTGTTCCAGTTCTCATTTATACAAATGTTCTGTGCTTTGTACAGGGCCCTGGAACATAATTATTTTAATGCTTTCATGACAACATGCACACACACTTTACCTATCTGGTATGCATTCTTGTATTGCAAGCGTCTTTTTAGAGCTACATCAGTTGTCATTGTATCGCTAATGACTTGTGGCAAGGATTTTTGTACAACATCTAGTTGGACAAGAACATTAATAATTGATCCTTTTAAGCCCATTTGGGTCGTTTATAGTCCAAGGGTCTGATTTGTGCAAGTTCAATTCACAGAGACACAAGTCTCTCTTCAAGTTCTGTAAGTGTACTTACAACTGGTAGTGGTGTATTACATCTTATTTGGTCAGGTGTTGCAAAGTGTGGCAGTTTTCCATTTTCAATGATTGTTTGCATGGAAGACAAATATTGCCACTGGAAAATGTTCTATCATTTAGTGTCAAGCTAAGGTATTCTTCTTCCAAATCAGGCATGAAAGAATTAGTGTTTTTTGCGAAATTCAATTGATCGCAAATTGCACATGCAACAGAAGGAGTGTCTTTAATTTGTTTCATATAGATATGTTTTGCATCTTTCTTCCCTGGACAAGCATGCATAGAAAGTGTTTGTTGGTTTTCATTGCTAGCAGTGCATGGTGTTGGCTCTAGCCCACAAAATGTGATTTTTTCCTCTCGATCAGTACCATGACCATTGTGGGATATGTGGTTGTACCTATTTCTCTCACGTATCTATTTTTTCAACATGTGGTAGGTTAACTTATGGTTGCCACTGGAAACTAGTTTCACTTGTTGAGAAGCCATGTTGGAGGAGGAATCAACATTTCTTATGAGCATTGCATCCTCAACATCTCGATGGTGCAAAATGTGATTTTCTTTGTCATTCGACATGTGATGTTTGTGTTCAGCAAAAAAATAAAAAATGTGATTGTTTTGTGCACAAATATTTTTTTTTAGGTTGTGATATGTGAGTTTCTGTCTAGAAGGAAGCATACCAATGTGTTTTTTTCTCTCACGTATGACCTTTTTCAAGTTGTGATAAGTTAGTCTACGTCTTTTGTTCAAGGTATGTATGACCTCATGACAAATGGGATGAGTTTCATTCTGATTAAATAACATGCAACGCTTATGCAGATTCAATGTTGTTTGGGTGGCATGGACACTGGCTCCTAAACTGGTATTATTTCTTATACTACCAATGTATTTTTTTCTCTCACGTATGACATTTTTCAAGTTGTGATAAGTTAGTCTACATTTTTTGTTTAAGATCTGTATGGCCTTATCACAACTGGGGCGAATTTCATTCTCATTAAATAACATGCGATGCTTATGCAGATTCAATGCGGTTTGGGTGGCATGGACAGTGGACCTTGAACTAGTAGTATTTCGCATCAAAGGTTGATAATGGATATGTGGTGTATCTGTTTTCAATGACATGATGTCAATTGTTCGATCATAGTTTGAATCAATACAATAGGAATGGATAGTACCATTCGACAGGGCTGACCAGACCTGGATATTTACTCTGAATATGATAGATAACCATTGCAAACAAAATCTGCCACCCTCTACACTTCCTTTCTCATATGGAAGTGCCATGTTTACAAGGTATTTTTGCCAACTTCCAATTATCGACATACTTTCTAGGAGATATGGTAAAAGGTGTTTATGCAAGCAGTTAAAATCCTGTTGGCTGCCGCCTATAATTGCATTGCAAAAGGATTGTACAGTTTAAAGCCTCAACGAGTGCACATCAAAATCTGTTGCTACCAAATAGCAAATTGCATTGAATAGACTATCTCCACAACTAGATGCAATAGTTGTCACTATGTGCAAGCCATGGGAGTGTATATGATGCATAATTCGTTTCCAATGCGATTCAAGGTCTTTGAAAATGAGGGACAAGTAAATATGAGGTCCTCCAAGATTGCATATGGATAATTTTCTATAGAGTAGTGGTTCCTAATGACCACTGACAGGATTGGCATCATGGAACAAGATGCAATATGGATCCCTAGATGCAGTTTTGTTGAATAGTAGATATCTTTTTTTCTTGTCAATGACCATATTCCAATTGATATATTTATCCACTTGGAAAACCACTGTATACAAAATGTATCTCCCCAAAATCCCCTCTCATGTGTAGGCATATTTGTAGATGCAGACAACCACATCTTTGAAAAATACGCAGTGACATCATGTATTCCATGCAATTGGCAAAGAAAATCAGATGCCAATTCGTATGATATGACTCCAATGCTTCAACATCGCCATTTTCTAAACAACCCAAGAAATAATTTATCAATCCATTGAGCAGGTCGTTCGAGGAATAACGGAAATGCAATAGAACTTGAAATGCATCGAAGAGGCAATCGACCACAGTATACGAGAATGCATCCAATCTAAAAATCCCATTGCTATGCAATACCTGGTCAATGTTGTCATGCACAATGGAGTATGTATCTATTTCATAGGAATTGTTATCCCTGATTTCTAGGGATAACTAGGAGAGCATGTCTCGAGGCCCACAGGTCCTAGACATGGAGTACCGAGAGAAGGATTGACCTGAGCATGGCCCTGGAGGGCCCATCCTTCTCTTCTTTCATCAGATTTGTCTTGTCAGCAACAACAACATCCATCACCATCTGCCTGGTCTTGTATCAGAGAAGGTTCTTGCTCCATGAGGTAAATGGTCCAAGTATCATGGTATGTGTCACCTTTGATCATTATAACCTTTAGATATATGCATCTTACTCCTTTTATTTCTAACGACTGCTTGGATCGTACATTGACCCACCTGACCATTGTTGAGGGGATTGACAGGGTGTCCTAGCAAGCCTGTACCCATAGGTTTTGGTTTTCCACCGAGGGGATTTCTGAAGAGCCATCGTCCGCTCCCATCATATCATCACTTTTTCATCTTATCTCCCACTCATCTTTCCCATTCCCCTAGTCTGGGCATTAGGATGATCTGTTTGTAGGGTTTCACCTTATCTCGTGGGAAGAAGGGGATAAAGGTCCAGAAGGTAAAAGCAACTGGTAAAAGATAAAAGCCATAAAAATAAAACCTAGAGATGCCTCGCCCAAGGATCCTTGAGAAGGCAATAAAAATCCTCTTAGCAAGAAACAAGAGGGACCCTAAGAAAAATAACTAAACAATACCTAGCCAAGAGGATATGGGGTCTCATCACGAGCCAGCCTATTCTGTTCATGGGTACCTAACAACATGACATTGCCACTATCTGGTTACCATGCCAGGGCAGTGACCTTTGGTTGCATGGCCAAGGGAAAGGGGGTCTCATCACGAGCTATCCTTATCATCTCTGTGAAAGTGCTTGTGGGTAACACTGTCAGCTCTGGTCACCACACCAAGGCAGTTTCCTCTAGTTAGTCCTTGAAATAAAAAAGAAAAAGCAAATAAAGAAAAGAAAGAATAAAGGCAATAAAGGGCTTGGAAAAATTTGCATCCATGACGGGTACAGCTTGCCTTCTACAAAGGCACCCACAGGTAATATCATGCATCCATGTCTTTCACTCCACCGGTATGTCTAGACATCCCTTATCCACATCACCTCGTTCTACATGGTTTGGATGATACCCCTTGGAGACTTTCCTTTCCTTATGGATACTAGCCCAATAGGGTGTCTTGTCTTTTCCTTTAGCCTTGTATTTTAGGTCTTTGTAATATCTTTGAGCTATTGGATGATATATCAGGGTTTTTATGCATATGTCTAATAATATTAATGATGAGATGTGATTAACATTGCTATGATCCTTGTGACTAATGAGCCCATGGAGGGCGAAGTTTTTGATGTGCAGGACCATGCCTGATGGACAGGTACCACGTGGACCGGTACACATGGGGAGATGATTAGTTCGGACCTCCATGGGGCTGAAGAGCCCATTAAATGGTTGCTGAGACCCCATCAGAGGCAGAGACAAGACAGTGCTTGGTTGATCTTTTGCACCTGAGAAGAATAAGGATGTTCCATCAGGGACACTTTGGCTGAGACAGACCTAGGGGGATTGACCCACTTGCAGTGGGACATTGGCCCCATATGACCCAGGACGTCACCAAGAGGCTTGTGGCATCATCATGGTAGATGGACAGGGTTGTTGGCATGTGTGGCAGCTTGGGAGAGCCCAATAAGGGCTAGCGTCTGGCTTCTGGATCCTGCACTGGCCCCAAAAGGGACTAACGTCTCCCTCAGGAGGGCTCGACGTCTCATCTTTTGCTCATTTAGGGTTTTAAAAGAACATTTAATGTAAAAACAATATGATTTTGGTTTAAAGCCTTGTCGTCTAATTTTTATGACCTAAAATTTAATTAAAGGTCATGATACAATATATATTGAGGAGTTTTATCCTCATTTTGACAATAACACACAACTCACTCTCTTGTGAGGTCTGATTTTTGCACCCTAGTTGGGGTCATTCATCTTTTAAGTGAGGCACACTTGTTGAAGGAAGGATTTTCTTGGCATTTTTAGCATTTCTCTTGAAGGAAGGTTTACAACTAGGGTTTGCATTGCTATTTCTTGATGATATGTAAGTGTATTTTCTGCAAAACTTCTTAATTGAATGGTTGTAGGCTTGTATTCTTGCATTTATTATAAATTTGCTGATTTAAAACCCTAGGTGACAAGAACACAAGTAGGTCCTTGTTTCATGTCCCCTAAAAGAGAAATATTCAGCCATTGAAGAAGGAAGGAAGAGCCTAGCCATTTCTACACTCTTATTGCTTCTTCCCTTATGCTAGCCGTGCTTTTAAAAGTTAATAAGGAGGAGACGTCCTAGGCCTAGGTTATCTACATCTAGGGCTGTCCTGCTTCTAGGGTTTGGTGATAGGGCCTTGCCATTACAATACTCTCCCTCACCCTACTCTCTTGTCTTGAATTATCCTTTATTCTAGCCATTTTACCAAGTTTAACCTAAGGAAGGAGGAAAGAGCACGAAATCTTGCTTAAGCAACACCAGAGTAAGCCTCTTTCCCCTAGGGTTTTGATTCTAGGGCCCTGGCATTGCAGCACCTTAGAACCCTTCCCTCTTGTCCTTATCCTTTTATCCCTTCAACTTTGCGTCCTCTCTTTAATTGACTCCATTTACCCCTAGGCACTGATCTTAGATCCACAACATTGAAGTGATAGTGCTCAAACAACTTCTTAAAAATCTTAAATTTGAAACCCTAACTAACTAGCTAACCCTAATTAGGCTGACGTCACACTTGGTTATTCCATCTTGACGCAACACTTGTTGTTGATGAGCAATTAGATGATGGTTAAAAGCATTTATTGAGTAAAGGATTGATTAAATACATTGTTGGCTACATCATCTCAGTATTTATTGATGAATTGATATTTCTCCACTTCTATATTGATAAACGTTGATCTCATTAATATCTATTGTTCTAATTGCTTACATATTGATGTCAGATAGTTACATGAAGTACTAACCCACTGAATTATAGCTTGCATATATTGTTTTGCTATTGTCTTGTTTCGGGAAGGTGTTCTCATTTGGGCATACACTTCTTTATTGGTTGTTTAGCCAGACCATCTGACCTTGGTGGTAACCTGTGAGGGGGAACTTTTACTTTGACCTTCATACTTTGGCCTCTTCAAAACCCAGGTTGCTGGGGACGTCTCCCCTGGGCTAACCTCCCTGAATAGAAAGAACCTCCCCATTGTACTGGTGACATTGGGTGGGGTAGGTTCCTGTTACGCCATTTTGGCCTCTACCTTCTAGCCATTTGACCTAGCTACAAACTGTGCGATAACAGGACTCAACATCTATTACTTGCTTCATCTCTTAAGTTGTGATTTTCAAGATGTTTCTTAGATATATTAATATAATATGCAAATAGAGAAAAAAAGAAAATTGAAAACTATAAGTGCGGAACTACATACCAATTCCGCTATGTATCCTTCAACCTTCTTCCTGTCAAATTCAATTCCCCTAGTCGCTACAACATATGACAAAACAAATGTATAGTGAACAGTGAACCAAACAAAAGAGACAACACAAATGAAATGACACTATAAACTTGCTCAGCACAAAGATCGATTATTCAAGGCATATCATTTTTAACCTATTCCACGTGTGCATACTATAAGCGTTTCAGTGGCATAAGATGCTTTGCAAGACATAAAGGACAACATAAAACCAACAGGTAAACGAGGTTTTTGATTCATAGAATAGAAACATGCCCTATCACAAGGTCCTAGCAGATGCTTGCTGCACAATGACAACTCTGAATTCATTTTGTAAACCCCTTTGCATTACTATTTTCGAAAGAGCTATGGTACGATATCCAGGACGTGGAAGTTGGCATATGTGATTGGAAGGGAACAACCTGGAAAAAATGCACCAAACGTATGGTTTCCAGGAACATAAAATATGAGGAGAACAATCGATTTCCTTTTTTATATGTCACTGTGGCTGCAACAGATGTGGGTTTTATGTCCAGCATGGACATTCAAAGGGGAACAAGAATTTTTGGAAGGGAACATACTGGGAGAAATGCACCAAACGTATGGTTTTCAGGACCAGAAAAAATGAGGAGAAAAATTCGATTTTCTTTTTTATATGTCACTATGGCTGCGACATAGGTGGGTTATGTATAGAAAATTAACGTTAAAGAACAAGGACAAGGCAACAACACACTACTGTTTCTCTGGTCGTAGCAGTCACACATAAAGATGTTCTGCAAGAGGATTTTGACTCAGGGATTCCTAGTATTGAACATTCTTGCTTGCAAGCTGCAAATAGTAAACAACAAATAAGGAATAGCAACGAAACCATGGCACTAAAACTTACCCGTGAACGAGGAACGATAGAAGTGCAGCTCCAAACCACACAAATTTCAACAACATGTCGAACTGCGGATGCAAGACCCCAACCTTGCAAAGTTGAAGCAAACAAGAGCAAGCAACAAACAACAAACCAATGAACAAGCACCAAGAGGTCCAACTGCAGCTGCAGGACCTCAACTTTGCAAAGTTGAATCAAACAACAATAAGCAACATCGAACGAACCAACGAGCAAGCATCAACGAGTGAACCAGTAATGCCAGTGAAGAACAATATTGCCCAAATTCACTGCAGACAAGACTGTATCCAAAAATCAGAGGAAAATGTATTGTAACATGCATGTTGAGTAAACATTTAAGGCTGTGAGGCCTGTTAGGTAAACACTTAAGGCTGTCAGAACCGTCGAAGGGCCTCACGTTGTGCAAACATTTAAGAAAGAATGCAGTGTGGCAGGCCTGTTTACATACATAATAATGAAAATGCCTCTCTAAGTACGTAATAATACAGAAAAAATAAAAATAATAATAATAACAATAGTTCAAACAATGGAAACTATGCAAAAAAAATTACTCAAAGGACAAAGTAATATGAAGTCAACTAATAAAAAACTGACTATCCATGCTCAAAACTTTGGATATCTAAACATTTCAATATGAATAGTACAAATTCAAAAAGACCGTAGATGATAAAAACTTTGGATATGCCAACATATAAAATATTGAGAATAGCGAAGCTGGCAATAAGACCTCAAATCTATTATCCAATGAGATCATGACATAGAAATGTTTTTTTATTATATAAAAAATATTGTTTTTAGTTCTCTAGTTCGAACAATAAAGATTATGCAAAAATTTGTAGTCAAACGACAAACTAATATGAACTCAATGGATTATCAATCGCTATAGTCCCTCTACACCTTCGGCAGGGACTAATAAGTGAATATCAATTTCAATTACCATATACACTAAAACCATAATTAATGCAGAGTAGATAGATCTAAATTGTTAAATTGAAACAAATAAAATTTACAAGTTTGAAATTGTATGCACGAAAAATCTCCGAAATCTCCTCATGTATGTGTAAGTCCCAATATCTAAACTTTGAAAATGCTTACAAAACCTAACATACATCGTAAGTCCCAATGTATGTACTTTAAAATAGTATGCCACCCACAAGAGAAATCTCTACTACACCATAAAATAAAAAGCTTTCATTCATGCTTCTCATGTATATGCAAGTCCCAATTTCTACCATTTGGAAACGACTACAAAACATGCCAATTATTCCAATGTGCCCTCTTTCCAACCACTAATCAACTTTGTTCAAAGATGCCATGAATGTTGAATTCATGCCATGGTTGAATAACACCTCATGGAAAGCTTTTTTTTCTCCCAATTTTTAATGGGATGTATTTTAGTAGGGTTTAAAGTAATTATTAGATATTTAGAATATAAATATAATTTTTCATCCTGAAATGTATAAATAAAATTTAAATGACAATAAAATCAATATTAAAAAGAAATTGAAATACTATAAAAATTGTATATATAGTATAATTTTATTAATCAAAATTATTTTCAATATTATAAATTAAAAAAAACAAAAAACTATTACAACTACTCATTTCCACAACAACATCATAAAATATATTTTTAATAATAATATAAATATAGTAAAAAATTAAAAACAATCTAACAAAGACATTACATAATATAATTAAAAAAAAACATTCCATGACAAAATAATTATAATTTATTAAAACTTTTAAAAGTAAATAAAATTATAATATTATGACAACTAAATATATATTTTTAATAATAATATAAATATAATAAAAAATTAAAAACAATTCAACAATGACATTACATAATATAATTAAAAAAAAACATTCCATGACAAAATAATTAAAATTTATTAAAACTTTTAAAAGTAAATAGAATTATAATATTATGACAACTAAATACATATTTTTAATAATAATATAAATATAATAAAAAATTAAAAACAATCCAACAAAGACATTACATAATATAATTAAAAAAAAACATTCCATAACAAAATAATTAAAATTTATTAATTTTTTTTAAAGTAAATAGAATTATAATATTATGACAACTAAATACATACAGAGTACATGTACAAAATACACCCTTTTAAATATAATTTGTTTTTTTTACATATAGATAAATTATTGAACATTGGTCTTCTTTAAACATATATAAATATATTATTTTTTCATAAAAAAAATTTAAGAAAAAAACATGGAAAAAATATGACAAACATTGAATATACATTATTTTTCATTAAAAAAAAAATGAAAATAAATATAACAAACATTATTACAAGAATTTTAGTTTTTGTTTCAACCAAGCTTTTCTGTTAACAAAGTATTATGAAATACTAGCATAATCTATATGGTTGAATATAACGTGGAAGTGAATTAGGGGATGTACATATTATAAGGAGTTTGTGAGATGTTCATCACTTAAGTGAGGTAGGAGGGTAGTTATATAGTCAATAAAATAATATATAAATGTGAATATGATTAGTGAAAAGGGAATGAAAGGAATAAGTTACTGTTAGTTGAAAGAATAAAATAATTGTTCTTAAAAGAAAAGGAGAGTGGGGTATAGTTCGAAATCCAACACTATATTTATCTTGTAAAAAAGCATGAGCAAAATAAATGCTAAGAAGCTTATAGGTTACAAGTGATTTTGGTGGTATTTATCATGCATTTATAGGAGCCAAAACTTTATAAGAATCTTTTCCATTCTTTGGTTATGTATGGAAAGATAGAAACAAAATGACCACAATTTTGGGTTTTCACCTAATCTTACTGGGTGTTGGTGCTTTTCTTCTAGTACTCAAGGATTTGTATTTTAGAGGTGTATATGACACTTGTGCTCTCGTCGGTGGAGATGTAAGAAAAATTACAAACTCGACTTTTAATTCAAGTGCTATATTTGGTTATTTACTTAAATATTCTTTCAGAGGAGAAAGATGGATCGTTAGTGTGGACAATCTAGAAGTTGTAATTGTAGGACATGTATGGTTAGGTTCCAGTTGTATCTTTGGTAGTATATGGCATATCTTAACAAACCTTTTGCATGGGCTCATCGTGCATTTGTATGGTCCAGAGAAGCTTATTTGTCCTATAGTTTAGCGACTCCATATGTCTTTGGTTTTATTGCTTGTTGTTTCATTTGGTTCAACAATACAACTTACCCCAATGAATTTTATGGTTCCACTGGCCCAAAAGCCTCTCAAGCTCAAGAATTTACTTTTATAGTTAGAGACCATTGTATTGGAGCTATTGTAGGGTCTACCCAAGGACCTACCATGTTAGGTAAATGCCTTATGCATTCTCTGATTGGAGAAATTATCTTTGGAGGGGAAACAATGTGTGTTAGAAAACATGATCGCGGAACAATAAAATAAAACAAATGCAGAAATAAAACACAAAAGATACACAATAAAAAATAGACACAGATATACATGGTTCACCCAGTGTGGGCTACGTCCACCAAAGAAATTGTCAGGTCCATCCTTTTTATTATTATCCAGCAAATGAAGGGATACAACCTACAACTCAACCACTGTAAATTTCTCTTCTTTCTCTCACAGTCTCTTCTCTAAAAAAACAGTATTCACACACATACATAACCATAATACAATTCCCTCATGAAAAGAGGGTTCCCTTCTAGGGAAAATAACCCTAACATAACATCTACTGTCAGATATGCGACCTTATAATGAACGGTCCAGATTGACTACGAAATTACAATATTTTACAAGGCAATTTTTCCTAAAATTTCGCTTTGGGGCACTCCATTCCCCCCTGGACCCCTTTTACAAAAATAGTGGGGGGAAAGCCCCCCCACACCCACCCGTCAGTAAATGAGATCCAAGCACGTCTGAAACAAACCTTTGAATCAAGAAGATAATCAAGCTCCATAACCAACAATATATTTTTTGGATCTTCGTACTCCCTGGTTGGAAACCCTAACACTTAGACCTGAGCAAGCTGAGGAAAGACATACAACCTTGGCAGGAATGACGTTCGACAAAATATATGACTCATGCTCCTTTAGGTTCTTCAAATTCCGTGGGTGATGTAGCTACCAAAATTAATGATGTGAATTATGTCTCTCCCCAAAGTTGGTTAGCAACCTCCCATTTTGTTCCAAGATTTTCATTGGCCTCCCATTTTGCCATGATTTCGTACCTCTTTTTCCCACCACCACCTTGCTTTATAATTGAACCTGACCCTATTATCCTAGAAATCCATGCTTTTAAGCCTTAAACCTTGAAATACACATATATAGGTAATGCTTGCTTATTTTTATGTATTTCCTAAGTTCTTGATAGATTTTAATTAGTTTTTTAACTAACGTTTACCAATGGAGAATTTTATTTTAGTTCCTATACCACCTATGGATTTCCAGTACTTGAGTTTGTAGGTTCATATATGTGCGTGTGCCTAGGTGGAATATGGTCACATGGGTTTTGAATATCTAACCCCCAGCATGGTTTGTGTCCCTTGTGTAAATGTGTTGAACCTACACATAATAGATCTAGCTAGAAAATACCACACACATTTGCAGAGAGAAATTGAGAAAGAAGAAGCGAGAGAGAAAGAATGGAAGAATTCTCATTAACCGTAATGAATAATGAATAATTTACACATGATATACTCTGTATAACTCAATGAATGCACACTAAAGGAGAACCAATGCACCATAGTGGTGGTATAGAGTGAACTGCCACCTAGTCTAGTCTCTCAGGTAGTTACGAGAGTGAACTGCCACCTAGCTGAGTTAACTAGTCAACTAGTCTTCAGTTAACTAACTGAACAGAGTGTAGTGAG
The DNA here is from genome assembly GCA_009831015.1 of Picea engelmannii. Taxonomy (NCBI): domain Eukaryota; kingdom Viridiplantae; phylum Streptophyta; class Pinopsida; order Pinales; family Pinaceae; genus Picea; species Picea engelmannii. Next base: position 15,606 of record ML817789.1, on the reverse strand, counting down.
GAGTAGATCAAGGAATCAAGGGTAATGCACCAGTCTGGTTATGATCTCAAGGAAAGTGCACATTAGCATGGTGATGATCCCAATGTTGCATGGTGACAAAACCAATGTAACATCTAGACTCAACTCAACTAGTCAAACTGAAGTGTCAACTGAACATAATATTCTCCAGGTGGAATATTATCCCCTAAAATATAGGAGACTGGATAATGACTAAAAAACAAGGAAAAACCTTATGAAAAAGAAAACCTAGGTGTGTGTGAAGTAACTCCAACATCCCCCCTTGAACATCACTATGGTGAAAATAAAAAACGGGTCATGACAATGAGGCCATGTTAGGTACCCAAATACAAAATATGCACTGAAATAAAGTGAGGAAATAAGGAAAAACTCATGGGAAAATCCCCCCCTCAAGGTACAATGTATGTAAAAATAAGAACTACAGTTGTAAGGCAACTATGTCCTTCACTCCAAGATGACTTTGCAGAGAATGGAACTTTTGCTCAGTGAAGGTCTTGGTGAAGATGTATGTCGGCTGTTCTAATGAAGGACAAAACTGTAGGTCGATGATCCCCTTGTGTACTAAGTCTTGGATGTAGTGCATGTGGATTAGGATGTGCTTCGTCCGCTGCCTCTGAACTGGATCTCTGCAGAACTTCAAAGTGATCTGGTTGTCACACCAAATGACGATCGACCGATGAAACTGAATGCCCAACTCAGTGAGAAAATTTTGTAGCCACATAGACTGAATGGTTATGTTAACTACCCCTCTATAGTCTGCCTCTGTTGAAGATAGAGCAATGACATATTTCTTCTTGCTTGACCAATAGATAGGCCCAGAACTAAGACCGAGTGAGTGACTAGATGTGGACTTGCGATCAGTGCTATCGTGAACCCAGTCAAAATAATTAATCTGATGAGATCTAATGTAGAGTCTGCTGCATAATGAATCCCAAAGGTGATGGTGCCCTGTACATATCGAAGGATACGCTTTGCAGCCTTCCAATATAGCTCATGCGACTCTTTCATGAACCTGGAAACTGCGCCAACTGCATAGGATAGGTCTCATCTGGAGTGTGTGAGATACAAGAAGCTCCCCACTAGATATCTATACAGTGTGTTGTCAACTAATGGAGTGTCCCCACCATCCTCAAGTTTGTCCCCTAATAGGAAAGGAGTTGGAGAAGATTTGCAGTCTGTGATGTGAAATCACTCAAGGATATCTCATGCATACTTGGCTTGAGACAGTTTGATGCTTGATGCATCCTGACTGATCTCGAGTCCAAGAAAGAAGTGTAGCGGACCCATGTCCATCATCAAAAACCTATCATGTAGAATCCTCTTGACTGCAACAATCACAGAAGTCGAGCAACCAATGATCAACAAATTATCAACATACAGAACTAAGAGTAGGAATGAATCAACCGTCCTGAGCATGTAGACATTCGGGTCTGATTTACAACGTACAAAGTTCAGTGACAACAGGTAGGAGTCCATCTTGGCATACCATGCCCTAGGAGCCTGCTTGAGGCCATAAAGGGACTTCTTCAGTTGAAATACAAAATATGAGTCCTTCATAAATCCCTAGGGATGCTCCATATAGATCTCCTTAGAGAGATCACCATGAAGAAATGCATTCTTCACGTCCATATGATGAACTTCCCATCCGTTGGCTACCGCAATGGCAAGTGCCAATTATATGGAATCCATCTTCGCTACTGGAGCGAAGGTCTCATCATATTCAATACCATGCACTTGTTGAAAGCCTTTGGAAACAAGCCTGGCTTTGTATTTGCTAATATGTCCATCTGCTACACTCTTGGTCTTGTATACCCATCTGCATCTAACAAGTTTCCTTCCAGAAGGAAGGGGAACTAGATCCCAAGTCCGATTCTCGAGGAGGGAGTTGTACTCCTCTTGCATGGCAGATTCAAAAAAGGGATTTTCAACAACCTCTCCATAAGACTATGGATGTGAAGACTGAACCAAGAAAATATGTCTGGAGGGAAATGGTTCAGTGGCAGTGAGTGCAACAGGAGGCTTCTCGAAATCAGATCGAGTCCTCCTAGTATTGGCTGGATCACCAACAAGATCCCCTGCATCCTGAAGAGTAGTTTGTGCCCACTTGGGCCTCTTCTATGGCTCTTCAACTTCATCTAGATGCTCTAACTCTGCATTTGACTGTACTGACTATGTATCTAAATCATTTGAGTCCTATGAATCAGAACTCTCATCTGAAGAAGAGTTAGCATGTGCATGCTCATAATCTTGGACAGGTGGAAGAATGAAGGTGTGTGCATGCGACTGTTGAGGTACATGAGAGACACTTTCCTTGAATTGGCCACTTCGCTCAGTGATGAGCCGGTCCGAGGAAAGATCAATAAGTCTATATCCCTTCACATAGTTGAGGTATCCAACAAAAATACACTCAGTTCTCTGTGGATCAAGTGCCTTCCTCTTTTCAAAGAGAATCTGGGCCCATGCACGTGAACCGAAAATGCAAGAGTGGGTCACTTCCGGTTTGAGGCAGTCCAAGCCTCGTAGGGGGTCTTATCCTTGACAGATCTATGGGGAGATCTATTTTGGATGTATGTTTCACAATTAAGTACTTCGATCCATAGTCTCCATGGTAGTGACTTTTCATGCAACATGCAATATGCCATCTCCTTTAGAGATATGTTTTTCCGCTCAACAACTCCATTTTGCTACGGAGTATAGGGAACTATGTGCTGCAACTGAATCCCTGCCTCATGGAAAAGATAATGGATCTCATGATTGACATACTCTCTCCCATTATCAGTTCTAAGGACTTTGATTTTCTTTTCGGACTGTGTCTCAACTAGGGCTTTGAAACATTTAAGGTGTTGAAAGACCTCAGATTTTTTCCCGAGAAAGTAAATCCAACTAAAACGTGAGAAATCATCAACAAAAATGAGAACAAACCTCACTTTTCTGATTGATGGATGTGGAAAAGGACCCATGAGGTCACTATGGATCAGATCTAAAGGCGCGAAATCTCTCTGAGACTTTCCTTTGTGGAATTTCTCTTGAGGGTGTTTTCCAAGAACACATCCCTCACATAATCCCTTGGAGAAATGGATGTTTGGTAGACTATCAACCAATATTTGCTTGCTAATTTGTTGCATGTATCTGAAATTCAAATGTCCAAACCTTTCATGCCATATCCTACTACTTTCATCAACATGAGTAAGCAGTAACGCAGAATCTGGTTCAATATATTTAGAAAATGTATACAATCTAGACTGATGATTTACCTCACCGGTAGCAACCCTAGAGCTAGTTTGCATGTCATAGATGTCCATGGGATTTGGTGTGAATATGTATTTCTTTTCGGTGCCAGAATTCGTCATCTTATACATGGAGAGAAGATTGATGAAAAGTTTGGGAACATGCAACACATAGGTGAAGCTTCCATTAGTGAGTTCAATCCTTCCTTTGTCAGTGAATTCGACTGAAGAGTTGTCCCCCATCAGAATAGGAGGACCTTTGCATGCATCCAATGAAGAATAAATTGATTTTGAGGCAGCCATGTGATGTGATGCTCCTGAATCTATGATCCAAGCATCGGGAGATGAGTTGATGGAAATCAAGGCATGGCTAGAATTGCCTTTCTTGGGATTTTGATCTTTTGACTTCTTCTTCTTAGAACCCTTGAGGATGCGATCTCCAAGGTTGTTTTGCTGAATTATTTGAGACATTACATCTATTTGGTTTTGCATGCATGCGGATTCTGGATGGAATCCTTTGTGACAGTACGTGCATTTTTCCCCTTTTCTTCCCTTTCCACCTTTGGATCCAGAGGCATCAGTGAAGGGTTTTGAGTATCCTTCTTTCTTCAGATGTGCATGAGATTTCCTTTTGTATTTATCTTTAGATTTCTGATATTGATCGCTTCCATCTTGCACAATAAGTGCATGTGCCTTTGGGCCTTTGATTTTTCCCATGATGATGAGCTTGGTTTTCTCTTGTGTCAGGGATTCGATAAAGTCCTCAAGAGAAGGAATCTTCCAGGTGGCTCTTGAGGTGAATCTGACAGAATGGAATGTTGATACAAATATAGAGATTTCAAGACCAAGTTTGGAGAGAATGGTGAGAACCATTTGTTTCTCCTCCTTAGATTTATCAAGCCTGCAAGCTTTGAGTTGCGACAGTAAATCCTTGAATTTTGTAAAGAAATCTTGGATATTGTCGAAGATTTTTGGATCCAATGTGAGAAATTCCACCTCTAGAATGTGTCCCCTCATCTCATCCTATTTTCAAAATATCCCTTAGAAGGTGGTCCATGCTTCATTGGGAGTCTTATAGGAAGATATGTGAAAAAGGAGACCGGGAGAAATAAGACTGCAAATTGTTTCGAATGCTTTATCCATTCGATTTAAGTACTTGGATTTTTCTATGGCTAATGTCTGTTCTGTGTCTGTATTCAAGGTTAACCTATACAATCCTCTGGTTCGGATATGTATGACTATTTTCTCCTTCCATGTAAAGTAGTTGTAAGGTGTAAGAATGAATTCTTTTTGGAAATCCATCTTTTTGCTGTCTTCAATATTTTGTACCTGCAATTTTTTTTTGGTGTAGCTTTTTCTTAGCAGTCCATCGACTTTGATACCATGTAAATGTGTTGAAACTGCACATAATAGATCTATCTAGAAAAAACCACAGACATTTTCTGAAAGAAATTGAGAAAGAAGAAGCAAGAGAGAAAGAATGGAAGAATTCTCATTAACCGTAATGAATAATGAATAATTTACACATGATATACTCTGTATAAATCAATGAATGCATACTAGAGGAGAACCAATGTGCCATAGTGGTGGTGTAGAGTGATTTGGACACACACCATTAGTTACGAGAATGAACTTCCATTTAGTCTAGTCTCTCAGGCAGTTACGGGAGTGAACTGCCACCTAATTGAATTAACTAGTGAACCAGTCTTCAGTTAACTGACTGACAAGAGTGTAGTGAGGAGTAGATCAAGGAATCAAGGGTAATGCTCCAGTGTGGTGATGATCCCAAGGCAATTTCACATTAGCATGGTGATGATCCCAATGTTGCATGGTGACAAAACCAATGCAACATCTAGACTCAACTCAACTAGTCAAACTGAAGAGAATATTCTCCAGGTGGAATATTCTCCCCTAAAATATAAGAGACTGGATAATGACTAATGATGACTAAAAAACAAGGAAAAACATTAGGAAAAATAAATCCCAGGTGTTTGTGAAGTAACTCCAACACCTTGGATCTCGTCGAGGTCACACATGGTGGTCTCCAACCATGATCAAGGGTTTATCAGTAAAAAATGTGATGAATTTTAAACAATCAACTTTCGAGAATATTTTCGGCCAAATGAAGAAGATTAAAAGAAATCTAAAACATGATTTTTGTGCAGGATGGTCTCAATTAGGTCACACTTAAGAGGATTCCTGAAATTTGGCATGGTTAGGGAGATATTGTAATATTCCAGATATAAAAAAGTATGCAGAACATAAATAAATAGCTAGAAATGGAAAATGAACAACAATATAACCAGAACAACCCACAATACTACCAAAATGATACCAAAATAACACCAGAAAGATCACTTTGATTACTAAGAGCAATGTTCACTTGCCCCTTCGAGGGGGAAACCTCTAGCATAGCAGAGCTCTATTACAATAATATCCAAGACAAAAGTTCTCATACCCTCGACTCCTATTTATACTAAATATGTCTATCAAAAGAACAATCTAGAAGAAGATCCTTCTAGAAGTGGAAGCTTCTATTAGGTCTTCTTACATTGGACTTATTCTTCCTTATTGATAGGCCTTATTAATATTGACATTTATTACATTGTAATATATTATTCTACCTACGTGAGGGGTTAGGTCCCTAACATGTCCCCCCCCCTTAAAAAAATCCTTGTCCTCAAGGCTTGAGATGTGGAAATTGTTGCAGAATGGTAGCTAGTTCCCAAGTGGCATTTGCTGGAGTTGTATCTTTCCATTGGCCTAACAATTCCTTGATGGTTCGCTGACGTAGACGACGCTCACGCTGGACCAAAACTACTTGTGGATGTAGCCAAATGGATCCTTCTTAGTCCAACTCAGGAAGGTTGGTTTGAGTTTGGAACTTAGTTCCAATCACCTTCTTTAAGAAAGAAACATGAAAAATAGGATGGAGATTAGAATAACTGGGCAAAGATAACTGATAGGCCACATTTCCCACATGCTTGAGAATGGTATAAGGACCATAAATTTGGGTGTCGGTTTCTGGAAATGGTCAACCTTGATGGAATTTTGCTTGTAAGGTTGCGGTCGAAGAAACACCCGATCCCCTTCTGAAAATTGATGTTCAGTGTGACCTTGATCTACTTCTTGCTTCATGCGATTTTGGGCCATGACCAAATTCTCTTTGAGGGTATAGAGAATAGCCTCTTGATCTGTAAGCGTTTGGTCAACCTTCTGTACCTTTGAGACACCTGGAAAATATGAGAGAAATGAAGGTGGATTTTGTCCATATACCGCTTCAAAAGGAGTCAGGCGGGTAGGTGTATGGTACAAAGTGTTGTACCACCATTCAACTAGTGGTAACCATTGAGCCCATTGATTTTGCCTTTTCGAGGAAAAATACCTCAAATATGTTTCCAAACACTTGTTGACAACTTCAGTTTGACCATCATTCTAGGGATGATAAGCTGTGATGAGATGCAATTGGGTGCCTTGTATCTTGAACAATTCTTGCCAAAAATTGTTGGTGAAAGTTGGGTCATGATAAAAAACAATAGAATGCAGCATGCCATGAAGCTTGAAGACCGGATCCATGAAAATTTGAGCCACAATGGATGCTGTAAATGGGTGTTGAAGAGAACAAAAATGAGCATACTTGGAAAGATGATCAACTACCACCATGATGACTGATTTATTACCCGATTTAGGTAAGCCTATAATAAAATCCATAGAGATATCCCGCCAAATAGCAGGTGGAATCGGAAGCGGTTGTAGTGTGCCAGGAGCTTTGACTGTTTCACCCTTGTTGCATTGACACACATCACATTCAACCACAAAATTATGAACATCATGTTTCATACCATCCTAAAAAAAAGAACGTTTGACCCTGTCATAGGTTTTGGTAAACCCAGAGTGCCCAACTGTGGGTGTAGCGTGAAGCTCAAAAAGTACCGTGGATTCAAGTTTTGACTGTTTACTTAAATACACACGTCCTTTGTATCGAAGCTCATCATGGAGCCAAGAGTACCCTGGGGAAACTGGAGAATTGGACGACAATTGTTGTATCAAATGCAAACTTTTGAGATCGTGTAGCCATTCCTGGCGAACAACTTGGAGCCAATCTGGTACAATGAAGGAGAGAGAAAAAAGGGACCCTTCATCTTCATATTTTCGAGAAAGTGCATCTGAAACGACATTTTCTTTGGCTTTCTTGTAAATGATCTCATAATCATATCCAAAGATCTTAGTCACCCATTTTTGTTGCTCTGGGGAGGAAATGTGTTGTTCCAGAAAATACTTGAGGCTTTGATGATCTATCTTAATTTGATAAGGGTGCCAAAGATAATTGGCATGCAGAATAGCCAACATTTCCTTTTCATAGATTGATTTTCCCAAATTTCGCTTAGACAATTGTTTGCTGGTAAAGGCCAAAGTCCGATCCTCTGTCATAAGGACAGTGCCAATTCCTTTCCCTGAAGCATCACATTCCAGGACAAAGGTCTTTGTGAAATCAGGAAGGGCCAGGACTGGAGTGGTGCACATGGCCATCTTCAAGGTTTGAAAATCCGAAGCAGCTGCTGGAGTCCAAGTGAAAGAATTATTTTTCAGGAGTGCAATGAGAGGTACCACAATATTTCCATAATTCTTAACAAACTTGCGATAGTAACCTATTAAGACCAGAAATCCACGCAAGCTTTTGAGAGTCTTTGGGTGAGGCCATTCTTGCATAGCTTCAATATTTTTAGGATCCACCCTGATGCTGACCTTTCCAACAAGATGACCCAAGTACTCGACTTCCGAAGCGCCAAAATCACATTTAGATTGTTTAAGGAAAAGTTGATGCTGAGAGAGTAGATGAATAACTTGATCCACATGAGCAAGCTGGTATGTCTAAGTTTTTCTATAGATGAGGATATCATCAAAGAAAACTAAGACAAAATGATGGAGAAAATGACATAATACATGATTCATGAGGCTTTGGAAAGTGGAGTGAGCATTACACAAGCCAAAGGGCATGACCAAAAACTCATAGTGGCCCTTATGAGTTCTAAAGGAAGTCTTAGGAATGCCTGCCTCTTTCATATGGATCTGGTGGTAGCCAAAATGAAGATCAAATTTAGTAAAGAACCGGGAGCCACTCAATTCATCCAAGAGGTCATCAATGACATGAATGAGAAATTTGTCTTTAATGGTGAGTTTGTTGAGGGCGCGGAAGTCAGGACACATGCACCAAGAACCTTCTTTATTAAGGACCATGACCACAGGAGAAGAGTAGGGGCTCGTACTAGAGCGAATAACACCTGCGTTGAGCAGTTCTTGAACCATTTTCTCAATTTCATTTTTTTGTGAAAATGGGTGACGATAGGGACAAATATTGGGAGGAAGCCTTCCTAGGACAAGGGGAATGGAATGATCATGAACACCAAGGGAAGGAGGGAGTCCCTGGGGAGTGGAAAAAACCACTTTATGTTTAGAGAGGATGGATTGGAGGTCATATGGCACAAAGGGTGTCTTAGTTTCTTCTATGGCATGGAGTTGGGAAATAACGCCAGAATGACCTTTTTTGAGAAAATTTTCCATGTGATGGGAACTAATGATCTCTGGGGAACCAACAATGATTCCTTGGAACTTATATTGTTGGCCCTCCTGGTCGAATTGCATGGTTAATTCCTTAAAATCCATGAGAATGGGACTCAAATTCCTTAGCCATTATGCACCCAACACAATGTCACAACCGCCCATGTCGATAGCAAACATATGAGATTTTAGGTGGTAGTCACCAATTTGGAGACACACATTTTCACAACGCCCTCCACATTTCATGGAACCACCATTGGCAATCACAATTTGGAAATTATTGACTGCACAGATATAACAATTAGTTTCTTGGGCAATGCGACGATGAATAAAATTATGGGTGCTTCCACTATCAACAAGAATGATGACCTTCCTATGCTCGATGTAACCAATTAGATTGAGGGTTTGGGGAGCAGAGAAGCGAGTGAGAGCATTTAGGGAAATGACCGGTTCTACTTCCAGAGGGTCTGAGGGAGGGGTTATGTCAGTGGGTTCAGGTGACATAGACACAAGGGGAGCCTCAACACCCTCTTCCAAAACATCCTCTGAGATGGCCATAAAAAGATTTTGTTCCTTACACTTGTGTCTTGGAAAATATTTGTCATCACAATTATAACAAAGGCCTTTGAGTTGGTGTTCAACCATTTCGGCCCTGGTCAATTTTTGGATCTTTAGTGGAGTAGAAGGAGGAGTGGTTTACTAGTTTAGTGCGAGGAATAAAGGAGGGTTTCCGGTTTTGAGAAGAGACAACATGTTGTGCTTCCTTAGCTCTTTTAGCAGCCTCCACCCAACTCCGAGTCTGAGCCATGAGGACATGGGCACAAATCTCATCCTTGAGGCCACTGATAAAACATTCTCAGAAAAAATCATTAGACATGCCCTCTGTATGAAAAGCCAGTCGCGCAAAAGCAGATATAAAGTCTTTCACTGTGCCACATTGTTTCAACTTTGTCAAATGACCTAAATGGTTGGTGTCAGTGTTAAAGCATTCATAAAGCTTTGTCACAAAGTGTGTCCAAGCAACATACCCTTGGTGAGCAATTTTTATCCATTACCACCATTGCCAACGTTCTTGATCTAGATGGAGAACACCATACCGGAGTTTGGCCAACTCATCCATAATTCCATACAAAGAGAAATAATGTTCCATTTAAGTTACCCAACCAGTGGGATCTGAGCCATCAAATTTGGTCACATCCACACGCAGAAGGTGCAGGTCACGCTGAACGTGATGGGGCTGAAAATTATGGGAATGAGAGGAAGTTGCACCTTCGATATGCAAAGGTGGGTCAGATAAGGGAGGATCTACAAGGATATGCAGCTTGGTGCATATCATCGTAGTGACAGATTTGTTGACGGGCGAAACAATCCGTCCGTCAACTGGGAGAGTGGAACCGGTTCGGGGTTGTCTAAATAACCCAAGCCGTTTGGTATGGACCACCCTGACGAGTTTAACGGCTCTGTTGGCCACTCTAAGGTCTCGTAAGGAAACCAAAGAGAAAGTGATCTGAGCTAAATAATCTAAACTAAGGAAACTAGAAACTAATAAAACAAACTGAATTCACTACACTAATCTAACTATAAACTACTAACTATTATATATTTACAAGATACTAAGTATGACTATAATAACTCAAATCAACTGCCTAATTATCAGCTATGTTATTCCTTATTCACAAATGTACATTATGGACAAACTACAGATTTGATTAAAACCTGCAAAACTCATGTGTTCGCTGCCCTGAGACAACCAATAATCTATTTTTTTATCTTTTATGTTTTATGAAAAGAAATAAAAACTACTGAAATCAAACAATCTGATCTATCTTACTGATATTAAACAATGTAATATAAATCTAGCTAAACTATCATTTATATTAAACTACTTAACATAAACAGTAAACA
>ML817788.1:133524-147260 GCA_009831015.1 Picea engelmannii | reverse complement strand
GGCCTTCCAAAAACTAGCATAGATTAGGGCTGACGTCACACCAATCTGCATTTGTGACGCAGCAACATTATATATGTATGAGCAGATTTATAATATTTGATGCATTGTAATGATACGAGGAGTTGACTTTGCATGCCATTATCCCTTTGTAGTTATTGAAGAAGTGATATAAGCTATTTATCTTTGTTTAGTAATCATTGACTTCGTCAATAATTACATCTAATTTATGCTCATATATATATATATATATATATTTGAAGATAGTCATTAATGCTTTGAAGTACTAACCACTGCAGCACATTCTATAGTTATTTGTCTTGTCTCGCAAACAGGTGCCATTCAGTGGAAGATCTCCTTTGACTATCTCATTTTGGCAGTAATCTGTGAAAGGGAATCTCTTACCTTGATCCATTAAACCTTCAGCCCTTCAGAAAACCAGATTACATAGGGACGTCTCCCTTGGACCAGCCATCCTAAATAAAAAGAGCTCCCCATCGAGGTGACAGTGGGTGGGGAAGCTCCTGTTATGCCAGTTTGAAGCCTTGACTCAAGCTACCTAAACCCTTCCTACAAACTGTGCGATAACAAGACCAAGACTCCCGAGTCTAGTGAGTCTCAATTGATTTTGGCAGGTGGGAGTCTGCTAGAAGAGTCTTTGGGAGTCACTCATCCCAAAATTGAATTGCAGAGACTCAGTCAGACTTGGGAGTCTAACAACACTACTCCTAACAACCAAAGTTGTGGGGAAGAAACATCCCTTAGAAGCTTAGTTGCTCGAGTAAACCTTGTAAATTTTAAACCTGTGAAGTAAAGGAATGCATACAGATTCTTAAGCAAAACATAAATTAATCAATGGCTCATACACAGTGTACACAAAGATTTATGATGAAAACCATTAACCGGGAGAAAACCAACCTTCTTTGGTGCCGCACCTTTCAACTCTTCATTGTATTAATTTCACCATTCACAATACAATATATACAATATTTTAGGTATTTCATAGCTACCAAAACCCTAATCGCTTAATCGAATCTAAAGCGCCCACACACACACATGAAAAGAATATAACACATACCCAACATTCTCCCACTTCTTGTTTTCTTTGCATATAGGGGTTCACAGGATTACATAGTCAACAATCCAGGGCAACAATGCCCATTGTTACTCTACACCAGGAGAACTTCTCTGTGCTCACAAACTTTGTCAATGAATCTGAAACATTCTTCAAAGTGTCAACCTTTTCCAGCAACACCTTCTTTTCTTCAAATGATATGCAACAATATGATTTTTCTTCAAATGATAAGTAGGGTTCTTTGCTAGGAAGATTGCACTCTGACTGTCACAATCTAATCTCACTGCTTGTTGTACCTGTTATCCCCGATTTCTAGGGATAACTAGGAGATCATGTCTCGAGGCCCACAAGTCCTAGACATGGAGTACCGAGAGAAGGATTGACCTGAAGATGGCCCTGGAGGGCCCATCCTTTTCTTCTTTCGTCAGATTCGTCTTGTCAGCAGTAGCAACATCCATCACCATCGGCTTCGTCTTGTATCAGAGAAGGCTCTTGCTCCATGAGGTAATTGGTCCAGGTATCATGGTATGTGTCACTTTTGATCATTATAACCTTTGGATATATGCATATGACTCCTTTTATCTCTGACGACTACTTGGATCTTACATTAACCCACTTGACCATTTTTGGGGAGATTGACAGGGTGTCCTAGCAAGCCTGTACCCATGGGTTTTGGTTTGCCACCAGGGGGATTTCTGAAGAGCCATCGTCCGCTCCCATCATACCACCACTTTTCCATCTTATCTCTCGCTCATCTATCCCATTCCCCTTGTTCGGGCATTAGGATGATCTGTTTGTGGGGTTGCACCTTATCTCGTGGGAAGAAGGGGCTAAAGGCCCGGAAGGTAAAAACAACTGGTAAAAGATAAAAGACTAGAAATAAAACCTCAAGATGCCTCGCCCAGGGATCCCTGATAAGGTAATAAAAGGCCTCTCAGGAAGAAACAAGAGGGACCCGAAAAAATAACAAACAAGACCTAGTCAAGATGATAGGGGGTCTCATCACAAGCCAGCCTATTATGTTCATGGGTACCTAACAACATAACATTGTCACCATCTAGTTACCACACCAAGGCAGTGACCTTTGGTTGCATGGCCAAGGGAAAGGGGATCTCATCACGAGCCAACCTTATCATCTCTGTGAAAGTACTTGTGGGTAACACTGTCAGCTCTGGTCACCACGCCAAGGCAGTGTCCTCTGGTTAGCCCTTGATTAAAAAGAAAAAGAAGAAGAAAAAGAAAATAAAGAAAAGAATAAAGGCAAGAAAGGGCTTGAAAAAAATTGCATCCATGACGGGTACAGCTCGCCTTCTATAAAGGCACCCACCGGTAATATCATGCATCCCTGGCTCTCACTCTACCCGTATGTCTAGACATCCCTTAGCCACATTACCTCATCTACATGGCTTGAATGAAACCGCTTGGAAACTTTCCTTTCCTTATGGATACTAGCCCAATAGGGTGTCTTGTCCTTTTTCTCAACCTTGTATTGTAGGTTTTTGTAATGTCTTTGAGCTATTGAATGATATATCAGGGTTTTTATGCATATGTTTGATAATATTAATGATGAAATGTGATTAGCATTGCTATGATCCCTGTGACTAATGAGCCCATGGAGGGCGTAGTTTTTGATGTGCAAGACCATGCCCGATGGACAGGTACCATTTGGACCAGTACACATGGGGAAATGATTAGTTCGGACCTCCATGGGGCTAAAGAGCCCATCAGATGGTTGCTGAGAACCTGTTAGAGGGGCAGAGACATGACAGTGTTTGACCGAGGTTTTGCACCGGAGAAGAAGAGGAAATTTCACTAGAGGCACTTTGGCAGAGCCCGGCCTAGGGGGAATGACCCCTTTTTAGTGGAACGTTGGCCTTGGAAGGCTCAGAGCATCCCCATCCTTACCATGATGTCATCCAGCTTCATGGTCATTCTTGGAGGCAGACTGGGTAGCAGTGGCACGTGTGGCATGTTGGAGAAGCCCCTGGGGGGCTAACGTTTTGTTCCTGGATGTCTCATCTACCCTAAAAGGGGCTAGCGCCTCCCTTGAAGGGGATTTTACCTTTATTACAGCTCATTTAGGGTTTTAATTTGACATTTTAATGTAAAAACAATATGATTTTGGTTTAAAGCCTTGTTGGCTAATTTTTATGACCTAAAATTAATTAAAGGTCATTGATACAATATATATTGAGGAGTTTTATCCTCATTTTGACATAACACAAACACTCACTCTCCTAGTGAGATCTGATTTTTGCGCCCTGTTATTTCTCAGTTTGTAGGATAGGTTAAGTAGCTTGAAGGCAAGAGTCAAACTGGCGTAACAGGAGCTTCCCCACCCACTGTCACCTCGATGGGGGGCTCTTTCTATTCAGGGTGGCTAATCCCAAGGGAGACGTCCCTAGTAATCTGGGGTATTGAAAGGAAAATGATCAATAGGTTAAGGCTCAAAAGGTTAGAGTAGGTTTTCCCCTTCACAGATTACTGCCAAGAAAGATAGTCAAAATGAAGGTATTCCATTGATCGGGCACCTGTTTGCGAGACAAGGCAAATAAAACTAAAATGTGCAATAGTGGTTAGTACTTCATAAACTAATGACTATATTTATTATATATGAACACATATAACAGTAATTATTGACGAAGTCAATGATTGCAAAAATTGCTATGGCCTATAATATCACTTCTTCAATAAATACAAAATGATAATAGCATTCAATGTGTAAAATCAATCCTTGAACTAGCACAATGCATTAACTATCATTAATATGCTCACATATATTGTTGCTGCGTCAAGCCTACTAAGGGTGACGTCAGCCCTATCCTAGGTTAGTTTTGGTAGGCAAAGAGGTGGACGTTTAGCAAAATAGGCCAATGAAAATGCTCAACTCTTCTATGTCTATCCTACAAACTGAGCGATAACACGCCCTACTTGGGTATTTCTTCTCTTTAAGTGAGGAGCACTTGTTGAAGAATGGCATTTCTTAGCATATTTGGCATTTCTATTGAAGGAAGGTTTACAACTAGGGTTTGCAATGCTATTTTATGATGATATGTAAGTGTTTTTTTCTGCAAAACTTCTTGATTGAATGGTTGTAGTCTTGTATTCTTGCATTTATTATAAAATTTGCTGATTTTAAAACCCTAGGGGACAAACACACAAGTAGGTCGTTGTCTCATGTCCCCTAAAAGAGAAATTTTCAGCCATTGAAGAAGGAAGGAAGAGCCTAGCCATTGCTACAATCTTATTTCTTCTTCCCCTTGTGCTAGTCGTACCTTTAAAGGTCAAGAAGGAGGAAACGTCCCAGGCCTAGGTTATCTACACCTAGGGTCATCCTGCTTCTAGGGTTTGGTGATAGGGCCTTACTTTAGCAACACTCTCCCTCACCACACTCTTGTGTCTTGATTTATCTTTTATGCTAGCCGTTTTGCCAAGTTAAACCTAAGGAAGGAGGAAAGAGCACGAGGCCTTTCTTTAGCAACACCGGAGTGAACCTTTTTCCCCTAGGGTTTTGTTTCTGGGGCCCTGCCATACCAGCACTTCAGAACCCTTCCCTCTAGTCCTTAGCCTTTTTCCTTCAACCTTTGCGTCCTCCCTTAATTTGACTCCATTTACCCTTAGGCACTGATCTTAGGCCTCCAACGTTGAAGTGATAGTGGTCAAAACAAACTCTCAACTATTTGCTAAATGAAACCCTAACTAAACTACTAACCCTAAAAAGTTGATGTCATCCTTGGTTATTCCATCTTGACGCAGCAAGATCTCTTTATAGGCAAATTGGATAATGGTTTAAAGCATTTTTTGAATAAGGGATTGATTTGACACACTTATTGCTACATCATCTTGGTATTTATTGTTGAATTGATATTATTTCATTGTTGTATTAATAAACATTGATCTCATCAAATATCTATTGCTTATATGTTGATATCAGATAGTTATATGAAGTACTAACCCTTTGAATCATAGCCTGCATATATTAGTCTGCTGTTGCTTTGTTTTGGGCAGGTGTTCTCATTTGGGCCTACACTTCATTATTGGTTGTTTAGCCCGACTATCTGCTCTTGGTGGTGACCTGTGAAGAGGGAATTTCACTTTGACCTTTATACCTTAGCCTCTTCAAAACTCCAGGTTACCGGGGACGTCTCCCTTGGGCCTAACCTCCCTAAAGAGAAATAACCTCCCCATCGTGGTGACATTGGGTGGGGTAGGTTCCCGTTATGCCAATTTGGCCTCTATTTTCTAGCCTTTTGACCTGGCTACAAACTGTGCGATAATAGTACCAACCCAATACCTGAACACAACCTATGTAACCATACTGCTTCCTTACTTGCATGAGTGACTGCCATGTATTCAACTTCTGTAGTTGAGAGTGCCACTACAGCTTGTCTTTTTCTCATCCAACTGATTTCTCCTCCAAATAGGTTAAACACATACCCACTTGTAGATCTTCTGCGATCCAAATCTCCAACCCAGTCTGCATCAACAAACCCATGTATGTCCAACACTCTGTCCAATCCTAGTCTTCCTTGGTAGCACAATCCATAATTGGTAGTGTTGTCGTCCTTATACACACTTGCAAACGTGAGCTTGGATCTTACATTTCTGATAACTGCTTGGATCTTACACTAGTCCACTTGACCATTGTTGGGGGGATTAACGGGGTGCCCTAGCAAGCTTGTATTTATGGGTTTTGGTTAGCCACCAGGGGGGATTTGCAGAGCCATCTTCCGCTCCCACCATTCTATCACTTTACATCTTATCTCCCATACATCCATCCCATTCCCCTAGTCCAGCCATTAGGATGACCTTTGAGGGTTACACTTTGTCTTATGGGAAGAAGGGGCTAAAGGCCCAGGAGGTAAAAGAAGCTGGTAAAAGATAAAATCCATAAAAAATAGAACCTAGAGATGCTTCGCCCAGGGATCCCTGAGAAGGCAATAAAAGGCCTCTCGATAAGAAACAAAAGGGACCCAAAGAAAATAACAAAAACAAGACCTAACCAAGAGGATGGGAGGTCTCATCATGAGCCAGCCCATTATGTTCATAGGTATCTAGCAGTATGACATTGCCATTATCTGGTCACCACGCCAGGGCAATGACCTTTGGTTGCATGGCCAAGGGAAATTGGGTCTCATCACGAGCCAGCCTTATCATTTTTGCGAAAATACCAGTGGGTAACACTGTCAGCTCTGGTCACCACGCCAAGGCAGTGTCCTCCGGTCATACCTTGAAGTAAAAAGAAAGAAAAAGCAATAAATAAAAAAATAAAGGCAATAAAGGGGCTTGGAAAAAGTGCATCCATGACGAGTATAGGTCACCTCCTACAAAGGCACCCACGGACAACACCTACCCCTGGTCTTACTATGACTGGACATCCCTAAACCATATCACTGCATGTACATGGCTTGAATGATCTTCTGTGGAAACTTTCCTTCTCTTATGGATACTTGCCCAATAGGTTGTTCTGTCTATCCCTTTGACTTTGTATAGTAGATCAGTGTAATGTCTTTGAGCTCTTAGATGATATGTTAGAGATTTTATGCATGTATTTGATAAATTTGATGATGAAATATGATTAACATTGCTATGATCCCGAGGACTGATGAGCCCATGGAGGGCGTAGTTTTTGATGTGCAGGACCATACCCGATGGGAAGGTACCAGTGGACCGGTACACATGGGGATATGATTAGCTCAGACCTCCATGGGGTTGAAGAGCCCATCAGATGGTTGCTGGGATGGAAGAGACAGGACAACGTCATGATGAGCCATTGCATGAGAAGAAAGAAGGGCGTTCCACCCAGGACACTTTGGCGGAGCCCGGCCTAGGGGGGATCACCCACTGCAGATGGGACATTTGCCTTTGATGGACAGGACGTCACCTGAGAGAGCTGGATGTTGTCTGGAGCGTGTGGTAGGGTGCTGAGGTCATTTGGCATGTGTGGCATCTTGGAGGAGCCCTAGAAGGGCCAACGTTTGGTTTTCTGGACGCTGTGCTTGCCCAAAAAGGGCCAACGTCTCCCTCAGAAGGGCTTGACGTCCCTCTTTTAGCTCATTTTATGACATTTTTCTGGCAATTAATGTAAAAACAGTGTGAATTTTGTAGTTAGCCTTGTCGGCTGTTTTAATGACCTTAAATTTAATTTAAAGGTCATGGATTGGTATAAATAGAGGACGTTTTGCCTCATTTTATAGATAACAGAACTCACTCTCTTGTGAGAGATTTAATTTTAGTCTTTTGTCTTGGTATTTTTCTCTTGGAAGTAAGGCGCAACTCTTGTGGAGGATTCTTCTTGGCATTTTTATGGTGTTTCTCTCATTGGAAGGTTTACAACTAGGGTTTGATGAGCATTCTTCATGATTTATAAGTGAATTTTTCATACAAAACTTCTTAAATGAATGGTTGTAGGTTTAATCTCTTACATTTTCTATTATATTACTATTACATTGCTTAATCTTGAAACCCTAGGTAGCAAGCACACAAGTAGGTCCTTGCTATATGTCCCCATGCTTGAGAAACTTGTTTTAGCCATTGATTAAGGAGGATATAGCCTAGCCGTTGCTACACTAATCATCCTTTTTCTAAGTTAGCATTCAAGTATAGGTTGAATAAAGGTGACGTCCTAGGCCTAGTTGACTCTACACCTAGGGTTTTAACTTTTAGGGTTTGAAGAGCCTTGCTCCTGCAACACTTTTCTCCCTTAGACTTGTACTTCAAAGCTAGCCATTTTGCCAAGAATATTTAAAGAAAGAGGAAGGAGCATGAGGCCTTGCTTAAGCAACACCGGAATGAGCCTCCTTCCCTTCGGGTTTTGATTCTAGGGCCCTGCCATTGTAGCACCATAGAACCTAACTCTCTAGTCTTTAGATTTTGATCCTCCTGATATCTTGCCCTTACTTTTGACTCCATAATACCCTAAGGCACTGGTTTTTCTCTCCAACGTTGAGCTTATTCATCTTTTAAACTTTCAAACTTTGAAACCCTAACTAACCCTAGCGTACTAACCAGGGCTGACGTCATACTAGATGTAACCAGCCTTCTAACCCTGCAATAAGTGATGACGTCATGCCTAATTTGAGCTATTGTTGATAGGAAATACTGTTGGCTTGGTCATCTTGTGATAGACATTGATGTATTGGTAGTTTTCATTGGCTAAATAACAAAACGTTGACCTTCTTTGTCTATTATATTGCTTATCATACTAACCCTAATAAAAGTTGACGTCATCCTTAGGATATTGACACAACACTCTGTTATATATGAGCATTTGATGATATTTAATGCATCGAGTTAATTCAAGGATTGATCATTTTCATTGGATGCTATATCATTCTGGTATTTATTTGACAAGTAACTTTATATTGCCATTGTCATTATTGCAAACATTGACTTCGTCAATATTTACTGCTATATATGCTCATATACATTGAAACAATAGATAGTCATTGATCTATGAAGTACTAACCATTATTGCATGTATTAGTTTCATTGTTGTCTTGTCTCGCAAGCAGGTTCTTTTTCTGTGGTTATTCTTCATTTGACTATCTTCTTGGTGGTAATCTATGAAGGGGAAACTAGCCTTAATCCCTTGAGCCTTTTCCTTTCAAACCCTAGATTGCCAGGGACGTCTCCCTTGGGCTTAGCCACCCTAAATAGAAAGGACCTCCCCAGTGTGGTGACATTGGGTGGGGTAGGTCCCTGTTAAGCCAGTTTGACCCTTATCTTCTAGCCTATGACCTAAACTACAAACTGAGTGATAACAGGTTGCATGGCCAAGGGAAAGGGGGTCTCATTACGAGCCAGCCTTCTCATCTTTGTGAAATTACTTGTGGGTAACACTGTCAGCTCTGGTCACCATGCCAAGGCAGTGTCCTCTGGTTAGCCCTTGAATAAAAAGAAAAAGAAGAAAAAGCAAATAAAAGAATAAAGCAAGAAAAAGAATAAAGGCAAGAACGGGCTTGAAAAAAATGCATCCATGACAGGTACAGCTCGCCTTCAACAAAGGCACCCATAGATAACATTATGCATCCTTGGTCCTCACTGCACCCACATGTCTAGACGTCCCCTAGCAACATCACCTCACTTACATGGCTTGGATGAAATCTTCCTGGAAACTTTCCTTTTCTTGTGGATACTAGCCCAATAGGACGTCTCGTCTTTTTCTCCAATCTTGTATTGCAGGTTTTTGTAATGTCTTTGAGCTATTGACTGGTGCATTAGGGTTTTTATGCATATGTTTAATACTATTGATGATGAAATGTGATTAACATTGCTATGATCCCGATGACTGATGAGCCCATGGAGGAAGTAGCTTTTGATGTGCAGGACCATGCCCGACGGATAGGTACCATTTGGACCAGTACACATGGGGAGATGACCAGTTCGGACCTCCATGGGGCTAAAGAGCCCACCAGATGGATGCTGAGACCCCATCAAGGGGTAGATATAGGATGGAGATGGATCAGGGCTTTTGCACCGAAGAGGGAGAGGACGTTCCATCAGAGGCACTCCGATAGGACTAGACCTGGGGGGAATGACCCCTTTTCAATGGAATGCCAGCCTTGGAAGGATTGGGACATCTCCATCTTCACCATGACGTCATCCAGCTTCATGGATGCTTTTTGGAGGCAGATTGGGCAGCAGTGGCATGTTGGAGAGGCCCTTGGGGGCCTAACGTTTTGCTCCTTGGTGTCTCATTTGCCCTAGAAAGGGCTAGCACCTACCTTGAAGGGGCTTTTACTCTCATTTTACTTGATTAGGGATTTTTACTTAGAATTTAATGTAAAAACAGTATGATTTTGACATTATGGCCTTGTCGACCTTTTTTATGACCTAAAAGGTAAAATTAGGTCATTGATACACTATATATTGAGGGTTTTGACTCTCATTTTATCATCAATTATCACTCACTCATAGTGAGGTCTGATTTTTAGCGCCCTATTGGGGTTTTTGGCTGAACTAGTGATGCGCACTTGTTGAAGGAAGATATTTTTTGGCATTTATGGTGTTTCTCTTGAAGGAAGGAATTACAACTAGGGTTTGCATGGTTATTTCTTCATGAATTGTAAGTGTTTTTTCTACAAAACTTCTTATTGAATGGTTGTAGTTTAAATTTCTTTCATATTGCTTATAAATTTTTTG
The DNA here is from genome assembly GCA_009831015.1 of Picea engelmannii. NCBI lineage: Eukaryota > Viridiplantae > Streptophyta > Pinopsida > Pinales > Pinaceae > Picea > Picea engelmannii. The sequence goes on along the minus strand of ML817788.1, from coordinate 137,044 downwards.
AATCAAAACCCTAGGTGACAAACACACAAATAGGTCCTTGTCTCATGTCCCCTGATAGAGAAACCTTTAGCCATTGAAAGAGAGGAAGAGAGCCTAGCCATAGCTACACTCCTTGTTTCTCTTTCCCCTGTGCTAGTCGTACCTTGTAGAATCCAAGAGAAGGAAGACGTCCTAGGCCTAGGTTATCTACACCTAGGGCCGTTTTTCTTTAGGGTTTGAAGAAAGAGCCTTGCCGCAGCAACACTCTCCCTCTTTAAGCCTTCTCGTCTTGACTTTGTGCTTCATCTAAGCTAGTCGTTTGTCGAGAAGGAGGAGAGAGCACGAGGCCTCGCTTTTGCAACACCGAAGTGAGTCTCTCTCTCCTAGGGTTCTGTCTTTGAGGCCCTACTTTACCAACACCTTGAAACTTTTCCCTCTAGTCCTTTTAAATCTCGTCTCCTTCAACCTGTGCGTCCTTCACTTTTTGACTCCATTTAACCCTAAGGCACTGATCTCCAATGTCAAACGTTGAAGTAGAATTGGATCTAAAACACTCTCAAACCTTTTTGAATTGAAACCCTAACTACACTAACCCTAACCTGCTAACCCTAAGTTGTTGACGTCATCTTTGAATATTTCATTTTTATTGCAACAACGTTTTACTTTATGAGCAATTGAATGGTTGTTGAAGGCATTAATTGAGTTAAGAAGTGATTTGTTATATTGAATGCTATATCATTCTAGTATTTATTGGTGAAGTGACATTACTACTATTGCTATTTTGTAAACATTGACTTCGTCAACATTTACTTTTAAAATGCTCATATTGAATACCAGATAGTCTTTAATATATATGAAGTACTAATCAAAGATTGTACGTATCAGTTTCCTTGTTGTATTGTCTCAAGCAGGTACTTTTCTTTTCTTTGGTTATACCTTGTTATTGGTTGTTTAACCGGGACTATATGATTGGCGGTGATCTGGGAAAGGGGCAACTTGTCCTTGTCCTATTATCCTTTGCCCTTTCAAAGCCACAGGTCACCTGGGATGTCTCCCCTGGGCCTAGCCTCCCTAAAGAGAAAGAACCTTCCCATTGTGGTGGCATTGGGTAGGACAGGTTCATGTTACGCCAGTTTGGCCCTCTACCTTATAGTCTCTACTCCTAGCTACAAACTGTGAGATAACATTTTGGCACCGTTGTCGGGGAACACTGAATCAATTCTCCTCTGACGAAAAATATTTTCGGTAAGCCTTGCCTCAGAGCCTTATCTTACAAGCTTACCTGGCAACTCCACTAGGGTGTTTTCCCTTTTCTTTTGTAGTTTCAAGTAAACTATCTGGAGACTCCACAAACCAAAAAGAGTTTCAGTAATCCTCCTTTGTCTTACAGAAGGAAGCCTCCCAGGAGCTCTCCTATTGTCAAATCACTCTTCGGGAAAAGCCTTCCTTTAAGAATCATGTCTAGCTCTCAGACCGCTACAACGAACCCAGCCAACAATCAAAGACAATGGTCATCTACTCTTTTTAAACCGTTACACATGTTAGCTATACCAGGCTACCCTAGGCAAATGCCACCCAAGTATGAGAAGTGGTTTCCTAAATTCACCGGTACTGATGCAATCATTTTCGAAGAGCACATAAGCAACTTTTGGGCTTTTTTCCAGCTTCATCCCATTAGTGACGATTCTGAAGATTTGGTCATGAAGTTGTTCTCCGCTACTCTTTATGATGCCTCGAGGCATTGGTACATGAGCCTTCCCAATGGAAGCATCAAAACCATGGATAGACTTGAAGAGGCCTTTCTCAAAAGATGGAGTGTCAAAGAAGACCCTAATATGCTCCTCACCCGATTGAATAACCTTGCCAAATATGAAAATGAGTCCATTCGGGAGTTCCATATTAGATTTGAGACCTTGCTGCAAAGGATTCCCACAAGCCATCATCCGAAAGATGACTACCTCATCCATGTTTACACCAGATCTTTCAATGGCCAACTAGGGTATCTTCTCAGAGATAAAAACCCCCAGTCCATTCAGGAAGCCCAAGAGCTCGCTACTAAAATAGAGGGGAACCTCCTTTCATCCAAGATTGAGCCTTTTGCTAACCCAAGGGGGAGAATAGACACTAAACCAAAAATAGTTCACAATGTTGAGCCTACTTCAGATCTATGTACCAGTATCACCAAGCTGCAGGACTCCATGGATGGTATCATGAAAAATCAAGAGGAAATGATGAGCAAGATTGTCAAATTGGAAAGATCTCAGACCCAAGCACCCAGGGTCCTATACAAAGGGCAATTCCATAAGGGAGGCCAATTTTATAAACCAAAGAATCAGCATGAAGTTCCAAACACCTTGGCCCCTGCAAACGTTGTTGATGAAAATCCTTGGTGCCTAGAATGCAGCGAAGCACATTGGGATCATGAGTGTCCTTACAATAGTGGCCATCAACAAGTCAACAACATGGATTGTTTCATGGAGTTTCCTCAAATAAATATCACATATGCAGAACATCAGGAAGCCGTGAAAGAAGCAGCCAGATCAGCAAGGATGGCGGTAATAAACAACCTGGATCAGGAATCACGAGAAAAGCTAAATAAACAAGAATTTCAGGTGTACAGAAGAAAGAATTTGAAACAACCTGCTGCTGATCAGGCAAATCCCCCACCCCTGGAAATGCTTCTTCCCAAGACATCCAAGGCTGGTAAGGTTGAACTAAACTTTGACTTTGAAGGGGCATTATAAAAAATGCATGTAAACGTCCCCCTGAGAGAAGCAATCAAGATCCCATCCATCAAGGAACGCTTTGACACTTTCTTTTTGGGATCAGATGAACCCATGGACCCCCCTATTATGTTGCAAGCTGATCAATTCAGGGTCCAATATGGTGAGAACCCTCCTTTCTTCATGACGTTGGAAATGAATGGCAAGAACCTCAACAATTGCATGTTAGATACAGGTGTTGGTGCCAACATGATGTCACTCAAAGTCATGCGACAAGTGGGTTTGAAGGTCACACGGCCTTATAGAAATGTATGTGGTTTCGAATCTAAAGCCATACCCACACATGGGGTGGTTGAGAATGTGGAGGTTTGCTTGAAGGAGTACCCAGAGAAGAGAGTCCACATTGACATCGTGGCAGTTGATGTCCCATGTGTGTGGGGTTGTTATCTAGGAAGTTTGCTGCAATGTTGGGTGGCACCCTTGAGATGGACCTCACATTCCTACAATTGCCTTTGAAAAATGGAACAATAGGTCATCTCCTCAACGTGCCAATAACCGGGGACCATGTGCAAGATATTACTCACCTCGTCAATAATAACAAAGCACAAGACGAGATGATACAAAATCTTCAAAAGTATTCTCTAGAAGATATGCCCTTTGCAACGGAAGAGGACATTGATCAGATCAAATGGCCCAAGAAAGAAGAATACCAACAACTCCTAGATGAATTCAAGAACAAAGAGATTGGGACAGTGAAGATATTAAAGAAACATGAAGATGATGTACAAATTCACCCATCTCAACAGGAAGTGTTTACA
>ML817788.1:100422-114305 GCA_009831015.1 Picea engelmannii | reverse complement strand
GACAGCACCTTAACTCTCACTTGCCCCCAAGGACACACCGAGTGGATTGAAGATTTCTTCCACGTCTCCCAGGTGTGTATAAGGCGGCAACATGGTGCATAGTGATCCTTTCCTTCCTTGTCTACACATATTGAAATCCTATACTCAGCAGCATATACAATGTCCTCTCTTCTGAAAATGGCCTCCATGCACTTTGTTGTAACCACCCTAGTTGTGTTTCCTGACATTCCCCTGAGAACTACCTTTCTCCCACTTTCATCTGTGAAAGACATCTCCATAGTCTTGTAGTTGGTGGTGATTCATCCCAACGTACTAAGCCACTTAACTCCAAGGATGATGTTTGTATCAGGGAAGTCCATCACATAGAATTCCTGTGCTAATTCATGCCTACCCAGTGTAATCTTCATCCTTGGAATATACCTGTTACATGGCATGGTGCTTCCTCCTGCTACCTCCACCTTGAATCCTTCAAATTCAACTGTGGGTATGTGCCTCTTCTGTAGTAGTGTTGAGTCAATGAAGTTGTGAGAAGCACCCCCATCAATGAGAACCGAAACCTTCTATCCCTGCAGTACCCCTCTCATATTGAAAGTGTTATACTTGGGTACCCCACTGATGGATGCTAACGTAGCCTTATCTTTTGTTGTTATGCCGTGACCTGGACCTTCTTCTTCAGCAGTTTCGGTGGTATCTGCTTCTATATTCTGCAGGTGGCTGAAATCTTCCTCCTCTTCATTGTTTGAAGTAACCTCAATGTAGTGGGCCTTGCCTCTGCCCATGCAGTTGTGGGATGGATCCCAAGGCTCTTTGCATGTATAGCATACTTGCTTTCTTCTTAGTTCCCTCCTTGTGTTCTCATCCATCCTACCTCTTCCCCTATCAAACCCCCTTGGGTCTCTTCCTCCTGGATTCATTGAAGGTCTTTGGTCTCTTCCTCCAGTGTTTAGAGGTGGTCTAGGCATAAACTTAGATTTCGCTGTTGGGCCTAGATCTCTCGTCCTCCATATAGAATCCTGCAAGTTGGTAGGCTTGAAAGCCTTAACCAACTATTTAAGGGTTCCATCAACCCCTCTATGAAAAGCATCATGAGTCTCGACTGTGACACGTCCTGTACCATGACTGCTATCCTTTGAAACTCATCAATATACACCTCAGGTGATCCTGTCTATCTGAGTTGGGTGAGTGCCCTGAAATGGAGGTCTGGATCCCCCTGGTCAAACCTGTCAATGAGCCTCTGTGTAAACTCTGTGTATGCCACTATCTGATTGTGGCCAAGTGTAGATAACCCATGGTACCACCAGTCATGAGATTTTCCTTCCAAGTACATGGTGGAAAACTTGATGGCATCCATCTCTCTCATGGGGTTAATTTGCAGGTAAGTATCCAGTTTTTGCACCCAAGCCTGTGCAGTCATCTTGGGAGACCCATCAAAATAGGGTATCTCCATTTTTCCAACCCTACGCTCTAACTCATAGTTGCTCCTGTGGTATGGCCTGGGTTTGTCCTTGAGTTTGAATCCACAATATTGATCCAATGTCATCTGTCTCTGGACTGCTATGCTTAGTGAGTTATAATCCCTGACATACTGTGCAAAATTGTCCTCCATTTCGTCTTGGAATTCTAGTTTTGTTTGTTCATCCAAAAATGAAGATAGATAAGGCCTATGAGTGGTCCTGCTGTGTGTCTGTCCCTATGGGGCTCCCCCTCCATGGCTTTGTCCCTCAATATGATAATAGGGAACATGTTCATGCTGATGTCTGTTCCCGCCATGAGATCCACTAGCTTTCCTGTTGGCATAAGATTCTAGACCTCTTCCCCCACGAGTCATCTGTATCAAAAGCCGTGATATCAACTCTTGGCTATCACTTACCTTTTTCAAGGTTTCTGCCACCTCTGCCTGTCCCCTATGTACTATCTCTTGGTTCTCCTGCAGGTGAGATACAAGTTTACTATGTGACACCTCTATGGAATGTTGCAGGTCCCTAGTGATTCCTGCTAGAATTTGTGGCTCACTGTCCTCACCTGACCCTTCCATTTCTGCCTCTACCTCACCTGTCTGTTTCCTTCTTCTGCCCATATAAATGCCAGTGAACTTTTGCATGCACTAGCCCTCACAGGATGGGAGGATCAAAGCTCTGATACCACTGTAATGTTCCCAAGCCAATTTTTTCGCTTGGAACAATTTTTGCTCACTATTTAACTGATGTGTGTGTGTTTGCTTGCAGGTTTACTTCTGAGTTTGGTCTTAGGGTTTATAGTTCATTTATTAAGCCTAGATCTGAAGATAAACAATGGAGATACAAGATAACACAAGATATGGAATCAAACAACATAGATCTGACCTTTATTGATATAATAAGCAAGAACCTGATACAATAAGGATGCAGATCTGGAATAATATTAGATAGCTCCAATAGATAAGATATGAGCTGCTACAAAATGATCCCGATAAGAAGATGCAAGCCTCCAAAGGTTGAATACACAATGAAGACCAATACAAGAAGAACTAGGATCAAGTCCAAACCCCCCTGCCTGATGGTGCGTCCTCCTGAAGAGATGAGAAGACCCAATATTTCATCCTAGCTGAAGGAAGGCTCCAAATTACTCCAAACTCTGTAGAATGATAGATCGGGGTGAGTAGAAACCCCTCCTGAAGTCTCAAGCCGAAATGCCAAGGGATGCTCCTCCAAATGTTGAATCCTCAAGTGAAGTTGCGCCCTCCTGAACCCTGTCAATGCCCAATAATTCGGCCCTGATGAAGGAAACCTTCAAATGCCCTAAAATTTGCTAGAAAGATAGATTGGGACACTGCAAGTCACTAGGTGAAGTCTCAGGGTCAGATCTGAAATATAACCCTCCAAACTGAGTAGATCTGAATCACAATAGCGCCCCCCTTCTCTCCAAATCGTGCCAATGCTCTAGGAAATCAGTTGACAAGAGAAACCCTCTCAAAATGCACTAGATCTGATGATTGAGGCCCTAGAAAAAAAACCCAGTGCTAGAATGTCCAAAAGCCCTGCCAATCGCTTGGATCGAACTTCCTTCAATGAATGGTGCGGCCCCTTGCTGAAAACCCTCAAGGGTATGGCTTGTAGATGTCTTGGATGAGTAATGAGACTTGTGACTGTTGTAGAATGGTGTGGGCGGAGTATTTCATCCCCGAGACCAAGATTGGAACAAAATAGGTGGAATCTTTCACCACTGAATTGTTCTCTAGGGTTTGTATTCTCAAAATCCTCAAAACTGTGTGCTCAAGAGCCCAAAGCAATTTTCCAATAATAATCCAAGATGAGTGAGAGGTGTGCCCTAGGCTTTCCTTTATACCTCCATTCTAATCCTCTGTTGAGTTAGTTAACCCTTAGGTTCAACTCCTAACTCAACCTCAAGTCTTCTAATTCTTCAGTGAGTTACTTTTTACCTTTTCAAGTCAACTTCATATTATAACATTGAGTTTAGCTGACTTTTCCCCATGCTGCATGAGTATAGTCTAGTGGGGATGACTAGACTACTGAGTCTCTCCAAACCTCTTCATCAAGAGGTGGAGGACATTACATAACCGCTCCTTCGTCCGATGAAACTCTCCAAGATTGTATCTTTCCTGCACAAGATGAAGAGAATGAGGTGAGTCATTTTCATTTCCAGTTCTTTGATAACACTTTGTTATATGATTCAAAAGGTGAAGAAGTAAAGGAACCTTTGGAAGAGTTGGCTCCTCCATTTTTTGATAAAGATAAAGAGATGAGTCTTGGTAATGGTGTATTGGACCCTTTTCCATTTGATGAAGCCATCCAAGCCATTGATGCTCCTGCACAACAAAAAGTGAACGCGGTAAGTTGTTTCTCTTTCCAAGATTTTGATGATGCTCTATTTTATTTTGTTGTGTTGTTTTTTATGTATATTTAAAAGTAATATCTCAAGTTCCATATCACCATTGACCTCCCATAACAAAGGCCTTAGTAGAAAACTTTTCTTATTTGTTGTGAAAAAAAGAAAAAAACTATCACAATTGTCAATATTTCCATGGAAAACAAAAATACCTAGTTGTCTTGGTCATTGTTGCGGTTGTCCTCATAGTTGTTGGTGCTACCTTGGTCGTTGTTCTGGCTATCATCATTAGAGGAAGGGATTTTGTGCATAGAGGTAGGGCTTAGGGTTTCGATGTGCAAAGGATGTGAAAGAGCTATTGTTTTCTCAAAGTAAAGGAGCTAGGGTTTTCTTAGAGAAAAGGAGCTAGGGTTTCAGTAGACTTATCAACTTAAAAATGCGAGAAAACCAACAAAAAGTTACAACCTAAACCTGCTACCTACAAAGTATATGTGGATAGGATAATCTACAAGGTCTATGTGGAGAGGAGAATAGAACCCTCAAGCATTCAAAAGGGCTACAAGCTACCTGATGTAATGTCCCCCACCTCTGGATGAAGAGGGTTGGAGAGACTCAGTAGTCTAGTCATCCCCACTAGACTATAGTCTCATGCAGTTGGGAAAAAGTTAGCTAATCCTAATGTTATAATTTGAAGTTGACTTGAAAAAGTAAAAAGTAACTCACTGGGAGATTAGAGCGCTTGAGGGTGAGTTAGGAGCTGAACCTAAGGGTTAACTTAACTCAACAGAAGATTATAAGGAGGTATAAAGGGAATCCTAGGGTGCACCTCTCACTCATATTGGATTATTATGCATTTGGCTATTGGGCTCTTGAGCACATAGTTTTGAGGGTTTTGAGAATACAAACCCTAGAGAACAACTCAGTGGTGAAAGATTCCACTCACCTTGTTCCAAGCTTGGTCTCGGGGATGAAATACTCCACCCACACCATTCTACAGTATTCACAGGTACCATCACCCATTCAGGAGAGCAGCAGGCCCTACCCTTGAGGGTTTTCTAGCAAAGGGCACATCATTCCTTGGAGAGGAGTTCGATCCAGGTTATTGACAGGGCTTAGTGACATTCTAACACCTGGGTATTTCTTGCAGGGCCTTGTTCATCAAATCTGGAGTGTTTTGAGAGGGTTACTCTTGCTATATTATTATCTGGAGCTTTGGTACGTTTTTTAGAGAAGGAGGGTGCAACTGTGATTCAGATCTGCTCAGTTTGGAGGGCTTACACTTCAGATCTGACCCTGAGACTTCTCCTAGTAGCTTGTGGTGGCCCGATCTATCTTTCTAGAGAATTTCAGGGTATTTGGAGGCCTCCTTCATCAGGGCTGAAATATTGAGCTTGACAGTCTTCAGGAGGGCGCAGTCTTGCTTGAGGATTCATCAGTTTGGAGGAGTAGATCTTGGCATCAAGGTTTGAGACTTCAGAGAGGGCTTCCACTTGCCCCGATCTATCATTTGGTGAAGTTTGATGCTATTTGGAGGTCTTCTTCAACTAGGATGAAATATTAGGTCTTCACAACCATCCAGTGGAGCGTATCTGCAACCAAGGGGGTTTGGACTTGACCCTGGATCTATCGTGTATTGATCTTCATTGTATATCCAACCTTGGGGGCTTGCATCTTCTTTCCAGAGCATTTTGTAGCAGCTCTTATCTTATCTATTGGATCTATCTGAGGATTATTCCAAATATGCATCCTTCTTGTATCAGGTTCTTGCTATTTACATCAATAAAGGTCAGATCTTGTTGTTGGCTCCATATCTTGTGTTATCTTATATCTTCATTGCTTGTCTTTAGATCTAAACTTAAATAACTGAACTATAAACCCTAAGGCCGAAACTTAAGAGGCCAACCTGCAAATAAACATACACAAACAAGCAAATCAGTGGTCAGTTAGTGTTCCAAGCGAAAAAATTGGCTTGGGAACATTACACCTGAAAACATGGGAAAAGGCACCTAAACCTCGTTTCATATATATAAACCCTCTTTAATGCCAAGATAAAGTATGTTTAGAAAAAGATGGACAATCTAATACTTGTTTATAGGTAGATTGATAGCATATGTGGGGAGGTCATCATAGGCAAAAACATTCAAATAAGGGCTAGGCCAAAAAAATTTCACATATATAAGAAATCTCTTGATCAAGTGTCTATCTCTTAATCCATATATTGTTTCAATCTCTCGGTTGAGACAATTTTGTACAATAAGCCAATCTTTCGACCAAGATATTTTTATGTGTTTATCAATCTCTTGACCAAGATATCAATATCAATGGAGAGTTTATTTAGACTCTCAACCAAGAGCCCATCTTATATATAGTTTTACCATGATTTTCCATAAAGTGCAACAAATATTCATTGTTTAACACAATTTTTACTCGGAATTATTTGTATACTTTGCATGACTGCTTTATAACTCGGCTACACTAACTCCATGGGTAGATATACCATGTTTTTGTGAATATTGTAAGTCTTTCTGTTTTGCAGTCAATAAAGATGAAGACGAAGATCAACTGAGCTTGAACACCTATAGGGACTATGATACCACAAGAGGGGAAAGGTGACGGAGTCTATGGGGGGGTTGTGCATAAAACATCTACCTTATGATACTTTGAACCCTCACCCATTTTCAAATTTGAATTTCAAAGAAAAAATGAGTTAAAAAGAGTGGAGGAAACAAATTCCTCAATCTAAGCCGCAACTCCTAAAATTTAGCAAATTGTCTCCCCTGCATTCTTGGAACTAGGAAGAGAAGTTAAGTTTGAATTCTCCAGCGATTATGCATGAGGAGAATTCGAATGGGGAGAAGGGAGCTCTTAGAAAAATATGTGAAAGAGAGTTTTGAAAGGTTAGACATTGGAAAAAGGAAGCTAAGCCCATGATAGACTGAGATACCATGAATTGAAGCTTGTAGCCTGGAGAAAAAGCTAAGAAACTATGGAAAACTCTCTTGAAATTGAGATAACAGCCTAGACCTTCTATGCACACACTGAATAACACCAGGAGTAGTTTATGAGGTATTGGATAACAGAAAAGGAGGTGCTCCTTGTGTTGTGTGGGGTAGGTATGTGAGTGTCTTAGTGCTGCTCTGCCATCAAGAAATCTACAGAGAAAAACATTGGTTTGAATCTGTATTTCATAGTTATTCCATCCCTACTTCGTCTCGGTGCTATCATAGCTCAGCTAGGGGGTGGCATCTGCTGTGGATTTGCCTAAGGTTGGGTGGAAATCGCTCGCTCATTTGGTTGTTGGTCTGCAATTGGAACAGATAAATTTAAAATTTCTATTTTGGTTGAAATGCTATGTATTTATTCATGTCGGGTCTATCTCTGTGCATTCAGATTATAAATTTGTTTGGTAAATTCGTATAGATCTTTGTTTCGTGTATATTGGCTGTTGATTGTACTCTGATGTTATTTAATTGCTATAAATAACCATATCTGAAAATGACATTTAATTGGATGTGAAAATCATGGTTATGTTAAATTTGAAGTCGTAATAGTTTGGATTATATGAGGTTTGATTCCTTTCGTCTTTAGCATAGGGTTTTCTTCTTGAATAGAAATCATATTTTTCCAAATATATTAGAATTGGATAGAGAGAATTAACACAGTATTTTTTTGTGGATTAAAAACCACCAAGATTCAAACCTTGTGCTTCAAATTAACAGAGTATAAGTGTTGTTAATTCGACTCATGGATTGCAAATTATACCAAGGCCACACCAAGATCAATGAATGAGAGGAAAAATGTAAAACCCGACCTTTTATATGCTAATGCTGAAAGCTGGTATATCCTCTTATATCCTCTTATTGGGTTTTGTGAGAACTGTCTGCGGATGGAATCAATGACTATAATGGAATTGCTACAGAAAAACACTACATCATTTCCAAATGCTTATATCCATGCCTTATTTCGCTTAATGAAGAAATTGTTCAATATCGTTATAGATGATATAATGTGTAAGTCTGTTCTTTTCAATTTGGCGTTTGTTGGTTGTCCATCAGATGTTCTGTGCATATGCTCTAAACAATTGGACTTTTCACAGCCTATTTGAAATTAAAATCTTTTAACCATTAAACAATCGAATATGTTGCCTTACTTATTGAAGAATTTTCTTTAATGGCATTGGAGCTTTTAGTTCTTGTTACATATGACCACACAACAATGAGATTAAGTATGTTGAGATTGGTGAGGCCTGTAACATCATTTTGGCAGTCAAACTACATCTTCCTCGCTATTGTTATCAAAGTAATAGAGGATTAGGTGCTTTGCGATTGGTTGAAATGATATGCTTTTGGCAGTCAAACTACATCCTCATCGTTGCTCTTTGTTACAAAACTGATACAAACACAGAAAAATGATGAGAAAAGGAGAAAATGGCATCCTCATAACTCTGCATTTTAATGGTTAATGAATACTCTGTTTATTTGGCATAACCGTACACTCATTTCTTGTTCTATGTGATTGGCATTTTGAAGTTGTAATTCTGGCATTTGTGCACTTTCCAAAGATTGTATTTATTTTAGTCTTCTTTCAAACCCTCAACACTTATGGAAGGGTATATAGCTTCACTGAATGAATTGCAAAATTATACTCTTACACAGATTTATGGATTATGCCATACTCCTCTTTAAGCAGAAAATTACATATATGACGTTGGTTGCTACAGGAATATGGAATTGATGCTTCAAGTGCCTGCGATATTTTGTAGGCTAAAATGCTGGTATGTCGAAGATACACTTGCTGCTGGTTCAAGAACAACTACAATAATGTCCTGGAGAAGATCCCTGAATGATATAAACCATGGCTTGTTTACTGTTGTTTAGTGGCTGTCCAAATTTCTTGAAAAGAGATGGATAATTGTTGCCCAAACCAGACTCCAGGGATAGAGTAGTCTTGATAGACTGATCCAAAATGTAACTGGTGCTATTGATTGAATTCCAATCCCATACTCTCATACGGGATCAAATCTGATGGAAACGTTGTAACCTTGCCAACCCTGAAATTGTGAAAACCGTTGTTCACTCTTCTGTAGCATGCTTGGTTGGACCATTTTTCCTACAAGTTTCCTCTTGTTAAACTTGGGAGTGAGCTATGAATAAAATAAATAGAACAAGTAAAAATCAATGGATAACAATTATATATACAGAGTTGGGGAATCTATCATCTTTTGAAAGGGGTTTTGCATAATGCATATTCATTATTCCTCATATGGGACAATATATTTGATAAACTTACATGAATGTTGGGACATCAATTCAAGAGTGCAAGCACTGCATTCTATGAGTAATTCAAAAAAACAGAGAGAAGGAAGCTAACTCTACATAAAATTTGCAATCTGGAAATCAAGATAGCAGGGACATACTCCATTCAGAGATCACATAAATACTCTCTGTTACTCAGAACTTACAACAGTTGTTATCACACAGGCTGCCACAAACTAGCTGTCACAGCAACACACAAAAGCACTCAAACTCAATGAAGAACTAATGCACACTCTTTCCTTTTCATAGACTAAGAAAGAGGGGGTTACAAGGTGGCCATGAATGGCCTCAAGGAATGTGTTCTCATGGGTATATGGGTAATTAATGCCCACAAACTACTGTGCCCTTAAGGAGTTAAGGTGATCAAGGAGTGTACCCAACATTTAATGAGTTATTAAGGAGAGGTGCACCCCACTTAGCATTGAATGCACACATGGATAAGTGCACCCCACCTGCAGGTAACTCCTTTCATCAATGCACTCAGACTGAATGTAATCAGATTCACTTAGTTGTCAATTTTTTTTCTAGGGATTGTGTTGATGATTGATAATGGGAGCATCATCAGTGAAATATGTTCATATTGGGTCAAAGAGGAAGGAGGGCGCTTCACTTCAGTGGATAGAGCAACAAAGGGAGAGGGCGCACTAAGCTTGGACGCATATCTCATTGGATCCTTTGGCAAGGCTCAAGAGGAGCTTGCTATGTATATAGGCTCCTTTGTATTGTATTACTTCTTGTATCTCATGCTTTATATCATCATTATATATAATTTCATCCCAAACTGGTTTTCATGTTGACCAAAAATACTTGTGTTCATTTCATGCATGCTTAGAGTTTAGATCAGCTTGTTAGAGTTGTAAAGATCATGAGGAGTGTTATCTGCTTTGAGTATATTGCATGTGCTAACATTGGGGTATGAAAACACTTGCAAGGGCACCTCAAAAGGACATTTAACCACCAAAATTATCAGCAAAGAGTTACTAAACAGTTTTCTGTCCTAAAAGGACAGCAAAAGACAGTTTTGAGATTGTGAACTTAAAGCCAAAACAAAGGTCAAGGACAGACCTGTTTTGGCAGCATGATAGTACCTCATAATTTCTACACTTCCTTGGAGCGTTGGATACCTATGGACCCTGGTGACTTCTTTATTTAGTAGACACTTTAAGGGAGGTTGCTTGCTTGGAGGGCGACTACATTGGACGAGGAGTGTTAGGCATTCTGGAGGAGGGAGTTGAGCCCTAGAGACGGCAATGTCTTGCTTGCATGGAGCCTTACACTTGACTTGAGGATGCTTGGGTTGAACAAGAGAACATGTAGGTGTGGTGCTCCATGAGGAGGCACATGACCTTGGAGATGTATCCGAGCTTCAGACCCTTGGGGGTAGCACTCATGCCTTGGACCCTTGCTCGTTTATTGACATCACCTTGGAGCTTCACACGTGTCACTTGTAGAGGGAGCACTTCACTCATGTGGAGTTACTTGTATCTTGCAGGTCGCTAGTATTGGACGAGGTCCACTAGTCATTGATGACCTCGCTTCACCTCTCACATAAATAGAGGAAGAAGAGACTCATTTATCGTCATCATTGTACTCTTTTCTTTGTACTTCTCTAATAGGAGGAAGGTGCCAGGATTCTCGAGGAAACTGAAGGAGAAGACATGAAGAGAGAAGAAAATGTTTTTGTTGGGAGCTTGTTCTTGTGAGATACCAGGGTTCGATCTTGGGAGCAAGATGTCGAGGATGACGATCCCATAATCGATTACGCGCTTTTTCTTGTTCTTCTTTACACTTGGGTTAGAGATGTAAGAGGAGGAGCACTAGTGTTTCTTGGAGCAGTCTTGAAGCTACACCCGTGGCTTGATCCCCAAGGAGGCATCAGAGTTATTGTTGGGCGATAAACCCTAAATTGTACTTGTTAAGGAGGAAGAAAAGAGGAGACACCTTGCACCTGGACAAGCAGGGCTTGCCAGTGGTGACTGTACCTTGTTGGAGTATCTTTGGTCGATCTCGGGTTTTCCCTGCCTAGGGTTTTGGAGAGCTTGGAGTCTTATACCAACTTGTGATGAGATGAGAGTATGTACTTAAACTCCATCTAGTCTTATCTATATGTATATGAGGTTCTCAAGGGTCCAAAATTGTCTTATTGCAAATTTGATTTTCAGCTAAGATTGTCTACAAGGTTTCTAGCAATTATATGTCTTGCGGATTCGTCATGAGTTAATGCTGAAATTGTTAGGGATTTTAACATTTATAATGAAGGGACTAGGACATATTTACTACTGTAAACCTCCATTGATTTCAGTGATTTCAGATCTGGTTTATGCATGAAAAGATTGCCCCGAAGGGATGGAACTTGTTGCCATATATTAGGTGTCTTCTCTCTTGCATTGCCTAGTGTATTGGGGTTGATGTGAATTGAAACAGTGTCTCTTGTTTGTTGCTGTAATTTATATTTCAGTTCAGCCCTAATGATGATAATTCGCAGTGATTAAATCTGTGGAACCTTTAAGGAGGTGAAATTTCTGAAATTGCAAAAGAAATCTCAATTCATGAAATTTCTACATAGTATCGGAGCTTTCTTTCTGAAATCACTCTTTTGGTGAAGGAGGAGTTGGTGTTTCAGTTGCATTGTTCCTGGGATTCGTAGGTTAACCTCGTGTAGGTTGCTTGGGTGTGAAACCCTAGGATGTTTGAATGAAGCGTATGAGCCCTAGAAGGGCTTGTGCTACTTCATTATTGCTAACTATTGTTTTGAGGTGGATTTAGATCTTGCACAGATGTCTGCCATTGCACTTAGAGAATGTGATAAGTTGGAAGGAGTTTACAACATCCCTCGGAAGCTTCGACCACGGATGCCTACGGAGGAAGTCGTGATTTAGGAACACGTTGAGAAAGAGATTACAGCACCTGTCGATGCGGAGTTCTTGGATGCTCATAACAAGGAGGTAGCCAAGGAAAAGACAACCATTCTTGATTCTATGAAGGATCCCTTCATAGCTCACAGGGCAGACAAGATGACCAGCAAGGAGATGTCTCGAGCTTTGATTGGTTTGTTCTAATGTTTCTCGATAGTTTCTCGATTGCAGCACCTGTTGATGCGGAGTTGTTGGATGCTCATAACAAGGAGGCGGCCAAGGCAAAGACAACCATTCTTGATTCTGTGAAGAATCTCTTCGTAGCTCACAAGGCAGACAAGACGACCAACAAGGAGATGTCTTGAGCTTTGATTGGTTTTGCAAAACAAGCCCTGGCCATATCCATATGCCAAAATAGATAATGTGGCAAGAAACATGGATGGGATCGCAAAGTTGAGAGACCAGTTGAGTTCCATTGGGACAGAGGTGGAAGATAGGGAGTTGGTGTTTGTTCTCTTGAATGTCTTTACCATCTTGGAGCCTTTTTGTTCAGGGCATCCATGCTCGAGAGACATTGTCAACCTTCAACAGGCTCTAGGATGACCTGGTGTGGGAAGAACATGGGTCCCAATCCCGTTCAACGCAGCAAGAAGAAGTAGAAGAGATTGCTCCCATTGGGAGGACGAACAAGTGTAGCAAGAAAAGCTACAAGGAGAAGGAAGGCTAGGGGACAAGGAAGAAGGACTTGAGTAAGGTGATGTGTTTTCGATGCTACAAGAAGCCCTAGAGTACATAGAGAGACAAACAAATTTGATCTCCATCGATGAAAACATCCAACATCTGATTACTTAATTAGGCTAGTCCTTTGGGGTTAATAAATAACATATCGAGACTGTTATCCCCGATTTCTAGGGATAACTAGGAGATCATGTCTCGAGGCCCATAGGTCCTAGACATGGAGTACCTAGAGTAGGATTGACTTGAGTATGGCCCTAGAGGGCCCATCTTTCTCTTCTTCATCAAACCTGTCCTGTCAGCAGTAGCAACATCCATCACCTTTGGCTTGGACTTGCATCAGAGAAAACTCTTGCCCCATGAGGTAATTGGTCCAGGTATCATGGTATGTGTCATGTTTGATCATTATAACTTTCAGATATATGCATCAGATTCCTTACATTTCTGACAACTACTTGGATCTTACACTAACCCACTTGACCATGGTTGGGGGGATTAACGGGGTGCCCTAGAAAGCTTGTATCCATAGGTTTTGGTTAGCCACCAGGGGGGATTTTGAAGAGCCGTCGTCCGCTCCCACCATATTATCATTTTACATCTTATCTCCTATTCATCTATCCCATTACGCTAGTATGGACATTAGGATGACCTATTTGTGGGGTTACACTTTATCCTATGGGAAGAAGGGGCTAAAGGCCCAGGGGGTAAAAGCAACTGGTAAAAGATAAAATCCATAGAAAATAAAACCTAGAGATGCCTCACCCAGGGATCCCCGAGAAGGCAATAAAAAGCCTCTCGATAAGAAACAAGAGGGACCCGAAGAAAAATAATAAAACAAGACCTAACCAAGAGGATGGGGGGTCTCATCACGAGCCAGCCCATTATGTTCATAGGTACCTAGCAGTATGACATTGCCATTATCTGGTTACCACACCAGGGCAGGACCCTTGGTTGCATGGCCAAGGGAAAGGGGGTCTCATCACGAGCCAGCCTTATCATTTCTGCGAAAATACTCGTGGGTAACACTGTCAGCTCTAGTCACCACGCCAAGGCAGTGTCCTCTAGTTAGACCTTGAAATAAAAAGAAAGAAAAAGCAATGAATAAAAGAAATAATAAAGGCAATAAAGGGCTTGGAAAGAATTGCATCCATGA
>ML817788.1:82009-92236 GCA_009831015.1 Picea engelmannii | reverse complement strand
CCTCAAACCCGTTTTAGATGGTGGAGATGGATGAATGAGGCCCCTAAAAAGTTACTAAGTGTTATTATGACCCGCGGGTGGGTCTTTAGGTGTGTTTGGTTGCTTTTAAACAAGTTTTAGACCTTCAAAATTTTAGTTTTTAGCGCATGGCCGAACCAAAAATGAGTGAAATCGAGTGCTTGCAAATGTGTCAATTAAACCATCAATATCATAGCATAATGTAAAGGAGATTTTGCACAATATTAAACCATCAACATATCATCACATGAAAGGAACGTTGCAAGATGTTACACCATTAATCCATGAACCATTCACATATGTAAGTTGAAAACAAGATCTGAAGCGTGGGCACTTTGCAAGATACAGAACTGAAAACGTGAATGTCTTAGCCCCTAAACATAAGATAAATCGACTTAAGTGCATAGATATCAAACCATAAACGTAAGGTATAAGTGTGTAGAGCTTGCTTGAAAGAAAATGGGACGTAAATGCTTAAACAATAAACCCAAACATGAGCAATAAAACTGGGACGTGGATGCTTAAGCCATGAATCAAAACGTGAGCAATAAAACATCCATCATATCAACATTATTCCATCCATATACCATAAATCAAAAGATAAGTGACGAGTGCTTGAAATAGGACTAGGACGTGGATGTTTAAACCATGGACAAAGACGTGAGCTCAAAGATGCTTAACATGTGGAACATTTAACCCATAGGCAAGAGATAATATATGCAAGACGTGGCTGCTTAACAGTAAAAGAAAGACGTGAGCATCATAAGGTATCCATCATCTATGTATCATTTATCCATAACCATACGATTGCAAAGGAAATGTAGGACGAATTAGCTAAAGTAATAATCCAAACGAAATTAGAAATCCACCATCATCCACATACGTTGAGTTTATGAAAGTAAAGATGCTTGAAATGGAAATGAATGGAAGATTTAGACCATAATCACATCATATGCATGAAATATTTATAAATGGCAAAATGAAAAGACGAGCTATAGCATTTAGGATTGCATCTAGATCATTAAACCATTCACCATTAGAGCATGAGCACATGAACATGAAATACTTTGAAGGAAATAAAACTTGCAAATGAAGACTACCATAGATATTCTAAACTAAATAGCATAGTAAATCATCACAGGTTAATTTCTCCTTAAGCCAAGGCGATTTTGGGGATGACTCCCCCAAGGTGCCGGCAATATGAAAACGAAAATAAATAAAAATTTGATTTTCCTTAAGCCAAGGCGATTTTGGGGATGACTCCCCCAAGGTGCCGGCAAGTTATATTAATACTACTGAGATATGACTGCACAGGAAAGCAGGGCATTTAGTCTTATGTCCTCAACGAGGATTAGACAGGCTCCTGGCCGACTGCTCAGGCAGAAACTATCTCAGTGGTATTAATACTTAAAAACATGAAAAAATAAAAGAATAGACTTGGAAATGAAATAACAAATTAAGCCAAGACGATTTTGGAGGGTTGGCTGGGCCAAACTCACTCCCAAGGTGTCGGCAATAATATTAGCTTACAAATATACAATAAAAATGAATGAAATAGCAATGAAATGTACAAAAATACACTAGGAAACATTAGGAAATCGTTACCCACTGAAGATATGTCTTGCTTGAAGCTTGTGGACGAATTTGGGCAGCGTTTCCCCTTGTTGCTGGTAAGTTTCTGCAAAAACCAGCAAGCAAAAGCTTGCTGGAAATGCTGAAAAACACAACAAAATGTTAAAAAAAAATTCTACTTTTACACAGAAAATTTCCACATAAAAATCTGCAAGTAAAAGAGATAATATTGACCTATCTAAGAGTGTTAGAATGCTGAAATAAAGCTGAAATGTATGCAGAAATAAAAATGGATAAAGGAAATGCTAGGAGTTTGAGTAAGGAATAAGGGTAGGCTCCTCTTCGAGGCTATCCCAATAATCCTATTGACATGACCTGCAAAACTCAAGCAAAGTGGTGAAGCATGGAAATAGATAGCTATCTTGAATAAAGCTTAGAACGAAATACTTACGAATCCTAAGCTATCCAACATAAACATAAACTAACAAGAATACTCTTCAATTAGTTTACCCAAGTAAAATACTTTGAACTCAAGATCTATTTGCTACAACACAACCAAACTAGAAAAATGCAAATCACCTCATGTGCAAGAAGAAACAAGAATACTCTTCAATCTCTTCAGAATCCTCCAAAGTTTTTCTATTAATCCAAAATGTGAGAGTATTGGAGAAATACTTCTTCCAAAACTCTCAAGAGCAATGAGTTGAGTGGCTTGATGGCAAGAGCAAGAAGGTGAGGTGAAATTTCAACAAAGTAACAGTAGCTCAAAGAATGGTAGTGAAAATGAGTGAGGAGGGGTCTTACTTATACCTCTAGAGGCAAAGTGAAGGCATCTTGATGAATGTCAAGTGTTGGTTTTCAAGAAAGGGAGAGAATCTCTATGAAGGGGGCGCCCCATCTAGGGTTTTAGCAATGGATTGATGAGGTGGAGGGATGTGGGCCCTAAAGGAATGAGATAAGTGGCTAAGGGGGGTGCACCTCTCATGAGAGGGGCCCAAAATACATGTGGAGGCTCAAACAAATGGCAAAGGATGAGAGGGGGCGTGAGTTTGATGAGGAGGGGCGCCACACAAGCAATGAGTTGGAATGTGGGGCCAAGGGAAAGGCTAGGTGGAGCTCTAGGAAGGGCGCACCTCATATATGAGGGGCCCACACAAAGTTTCAAGTGAAATTACTAAGGTTTTAAGTCATATGATTAAGGTTTGGGTGAAGGGGGGTCGTTTTTCCCCTTAGGGCATGGGTAAAAAGGGTGAAAATGTAAGTTAAGTGGGTAGATTAAGGTTTTAAGTGGTTATGATGGGTTTGGGTAGGTTAGGAGGGTCTAACTTGCTCATTGCCACCTTACCACTAACTCACTAACTCAATAATTACAAAATTTTGACATTTTACTAATGTCACTTTAGCAATTAAAATTGTTGTTTTGACTGACTCTGACTCTAAGTGGACAAAGACCTAGCAAACTCTATCCGACTAAGCTGAAACTTGGTCTATGGGTGCAGAGGGTGCTATTCCATTTCTTTTGAGCACAAATACCCCTATCAAAAATCCCAAGACCGAGTTTTTACAATAATAGATCAAAAAATAATTAATTAATTAAATTATTAAAAATTTAATTAATTAAAAAAAAACCTATCTAGACTTGAGGAAATTCCGCGAAACCTTCTACACTGTCTAGCATGGTCATTTACAACATTTCTAAACAAAGGCTACCAAAGGACGAGACCACTAGGACACCGTTCACCACTTTGGAGGAAATTATTGCATGTGAGAAGGGAAAAACTCAAGGGAAGTTAGCCAGGCCCGAGAGCCCGGTTGACAACCTGAGGATAAAAAAACCCTCGGTGAAAGGAACTCCCCCAATGGAAACATCCAAAGGCACCTGACCTAACTATGATCCATGCAGACACATTACATTATCAACCCACGCAGGGGTGCGGAAATTTCGTTTACAAAATTTTTGCTGGAGCATCAAATGCCCAAGTAGAACCAATATTGTCTGGAACATAGGTGCATCTGATGATGCAAACTTCATGGCACATGAGTTGACCTCTAGCTGAATAGGCGGTCAACACCTCTTTCTTTGTCGCACCAAGATTTCTCCAAAAACCAATTTTGCTCCAACTCTCCATTGTTCCTATCAAAAGATCAGTGAAACACATGACCATGGCATTTCAAAAAAGTTAAACATCATACATCTAAAATCAAAGTGTATATGTGTGCGCGTGTAACTCCAAATGAAATTTTTCCTTCTCTCTTTTTTTGTCGCGCCATGCTTTCTCCAACAACCAATTTTGCTCCGACTCTCCATTGTTCCTATAAAAAGAACAGTGAAACACATGAACATGACATTTCAAAAGAGTTGCACTACATCAATCTAAAATCGAAGTGTGTGTGTGTGTGCGTGCATGTAACTCCAATTAAACTTTTCCACTACTCGTGCATCAACATAAGCAATAAGCCCGACATGATAAATGATAAGGAACTTTTAATCTTCTATACCCCTACTTAAGTTATTTCCACTTAACCCTTCGTTCATTCCTTTCTTTACCTTGGAAGTCCTTCGTCTTGGGTTTGACTTCTTGCTTCTTCGTAGGTAGGGATGAATTTATCCGAATTGTAAGCCCTGTAACAAAACACAAAAAATACAAAAGAAATTCATGAACCTTGCGTATTAAAATACATATAGATCCTTGTGAATCTACTAATTACTCTGCTCTAATTCATGTTGTAACCAAAAGCTTTTGCAAATTGACAAAAAGAAAAATCAAAAGCTACCAGAGACAACAATGACCTCAAACCCAATAGATAGATAGAATTTATTACTCTTCTAGAAGGAAAATATTCTAAAAGACCAACAAGCAAGGGTGAACCATACTCTCACTTTCCCAGGTGAAGACCCGCAAGAATCCTCGTCGCTAGTTTAGGAGTTGTGCAAATAAAAGCACGCAAAGAAGAATCAGAACACTCTAAATACAGTGGCAATTTAAATGAAAATATATATATTGAAGAAAATCATAATAAGTGTTAGAAAATCATGATATAAGAGTAAGAAAACAAAATCATAGCTTAGTTAAAAATTTATTTTATGGTTGCAACTACATTAAAGGCATCCGGCTATACACAAGTCACAACATGAGATAACTATTTCTCGAGTGTTGTGGTTGTGTGCATATTGCAAGCTAATAGAAGTTAACATACACATTGATTATAAATATGGTATGAGTGTTTTAGCTTTTGAGGTTACTTCGGAAGTGTTTACACTATGTTTGGGGGTGTTTCATGAGATGTCGGGTTTATAGTGTGTGGTATACCCTTGGTGTTCCAAGATGGATTCGCACATTGGAGGTGGCTTACTCTTGGTTGCTAGACCCTGAATGGATGCTTACATGAAATTCTTCCTATTGAGATTTGGGTACCTTGGAAAGTGGTCCCCCTGTGTTTGTGAGTCTCTAAACACAAAGGGGGAGACTATTACCCTCATTACTTTACTTTATGATTTTAATTTCACTTTGACTTAAGAGATTTAAGTCAAAGTGAAATATGTCACTTATGTCAAAAGTGACTATTAATTCACTTTATGGGTGAATTGAGGGACATAAAAAGAAATAAGGAATCTAAGCCAAAGTGGGTTTTGAGTTGAAATTATTTTTGGAAGATCTCAACCTTTGATTAGAAATGGGATGGGATGATCTCATGCATCCATTTCTAAGTTTCCTTATGATTTCTATAAAGAGGGCGCAAAGGGAATTTGGAGGCAAATTCACTTGTATGTTCACCAAGAGAGTTTGGAGAAGGGAAACAAGATGGGAATGGAAGCATTGGGAGAGGAGAGCTTGGGCGTCTCCATTCATGGAGGGCTCATGGAGGCTTAGGGCCCGTATTATTTGTGGTGATCACACTTGCTTGGAGCATCAATACTTCGCACCATAGGAGGGGGGCGCACAACTAGCAGGGAGCATCAATACTTCAAGGAAATCAGATCTGATTGTTTCAGTGGAGAGGCAACACACAAGAGAATATTTATGTGGTGGGGTTTCTTCATTGGGTCAAAGAGGAAGGAGGGCACTTCACTTCACTGGATAGAGCAACAAAGGGAGAGGGCGCACTAAGCTTGGACGCATATCTCATCGGATCCTTTGGCAAGGCTCAAGAGGAGCTTGCTTTGTATACAGGTTCCTTTGTATTGTATTACTTGTTGTATCTCATGCTTTAGATCATCATTATATATAATTTCATCCCAAACTGGTTTTCATGTTGACCAAAAGTACTTGTGTTCATTTCATGCATGCTTAGAGTTTAGATTAGCTTGTTAGAGTTGTAAAGATCATGAGTAGTGTTATCTGTTTTGAGTATATTGCATGTGCTAACATTGGGGTATGAAAACACTTGCAAGGGCACCTCAAAAGGACATTTAACCACCAAAATTATTAGCAAAAAGTTACTAAACAGTTTTCTGTCCTAAAAAACAACAAAAGACAGTTTTGAGATTGTGAACTTAAAGCCAAAATAAAGGTCAAGGACAGACCTGTTTTGGCAGCATGATAGTACCTCAGAATTTCTACACTTCCTTGGAGCGTTGGATACCTATGGACCCTAGTGACTTCTTCATTTAGTAGACACTTTAAGGGAGGTTGCTGCTTAGAGGGCGACTGCATTGGACAAGGAGTGTTAGGCATTCTGTGTGATGTCTCATTCCCAAGAGTAGGCGAGCAGGGAGTGAATTAGTAGTCTATGTGTTCCCGTAGACTATAGTCAGGCACAAAGAGGGAACAAGATGGAGAAATAAGGGTTAATTGATGGCTAAATGATGAATTAGGCCAAAATACTTAGGAAAAGTCACTTAAGCCTAAGTCAACGAAGAATTAGAATGAAAAGGTGCTAAAGGGGGACTTAATTAATTAATTATTCAACTTAGGAGGAAAAGTGCCTAACTTAAGTGAGGTCAATGGTGAATTAGGTTGGGAATGGTATAAAGGGAGGAATTTGACCTAATTCCTCACTATCCATTGTTATGATTTGATGTTGAGAATTCCCAGAGGAGGAAGAGAGCCGACCTTACTGTTTTGTGGATTTCTGGAGGAAACCACCACCATTGATCGGTTTCGGTGTTGAGAGACACACCCTAGACCATCGAAGATACCATCCAGGTATTTCACCGTACTTTTCAGGAGTATCCATTGCAGAGTGCGCAACTCAGCCAGTGAGGGCGCAAGTCAGTTTGAGGGTTTGGAGAGTTGAACGAGATTCGAGTCTAGATTGCAGTTTCCTTCCAACCCATTTGAGATCTAGCCAGGGCACTTCTATTGAGTCATCTATCATCGGATTTTTATGGTGGAATCTTGCATATCGCCTCATCTAGCCATTTGGGGCGCAGCTCTTCCGGATAGACAGTTGGGGTTACATGTAGAGTATCAAAGCAGATCCAGGCAAATCCTTCTGACCCAGTTCCGCATTGGGCGAGATAATCGTTTTGATCTATATAGCATTAGATTTCATTGGTGGAATCCTTTGGGGCGCATCCAGTGTCCCAGGAGGTGCACAAACCCCCCAGGGGTCCAGATCCAGTGCCTTAGAGACCAGATCCGAGATCCAGCACTCATCCATTTCAATCTAGAGGCCATGGCGCTTCTATTGGAGTAATTTCCAGTGCATTCTGACGGTCTGTTCTTCCGGACGAGTTTTCCAGCTGGTAGCGGTTACCGTACTTCTCCGGAATCGCATATTTTTGTCGATCTATCCGTGCATGCATCAGATCTGCTATCATCTTCTAATCACGGGTATTTTTATGCTATTTGATTGTATTCTAGTGATGATCCATGAGATCTAGCTGACGTTTATATTCTATATTTCCAGTAGGCTATTGTATTTCCATGCTTGAACCATATAATACATGATATTGGGCAGTTGATGTTCTTTACTTCTGCATGCATCCTTTATATGTTGTTTAAACCATAAATATGCAACATGCACATGCAATAACCCACATGCACATGCAATAACCATCAAGATCTCAAACATACAACTGAAACGCATCTAGAAACCCCCCAGTGTATCAAATCTGCAAGACAGAACAATAAATCAGTAGAAAATATCTTGATCAGCGGGATCAGGGATATTTCAGTGGTATTAGAGCTTTAGTCCTGCCAACCCGTGACTAAAGACAATGAGTACAACAGAAGAACCAGATGGTCGTGAGCACATAGGTGACGAATATGTCACTTACAACAGGCGCAAGGAAAGAAGGCCTAGGCCTAACTTTCCTCCTTTCCCTCCCATTTCAGAGGAAGAGGAAGAGGCACACAGAGAAGCAGAGAGAAGAGCAGAGCGCGAGGCCGAGCACGAAGCAGAGAGAAGGCTAGGTGACAAATATGAGCGACCAAAGGGCAGTGGTAAGGCCCCCATGGATCTAGATGCAACCTTCATGCAGGTTATCAATGATATGTTAGTTAGTCAGCGGACCATGTCACAGTCCTTGGCTCAGGTAGCTGATAGAATGGTTATGGCAGACATCCAAGGCACACAAGCCCCACATGCAGCACAGGGGAACTTAGGAGCAGGCAGTAGACCCCAGTCGCCCACTCGCACATACACCCCTGTGAGTAGGATTCCACGTCCGTTGTTTCCCTCTTTCCAGAGGGCACCCCAGGTAGGAGCACAAACACCGATAGCACAAAGACCGCCCACTCATGCAGAGGACATTGCAGAGTATCAGAGAGAGTATGCAGCGTTGGGCCGTGACTTCCATCAGGATATGACCCTAGTCGAGTATTGTGGACTCAAACTCAGGAACTACCCCAGAGAGCCACAAAGAGG
Organism: Picea engelmannii; assembly: GCA_009831015.1. Lineage (NCBI taxonomy): Eukaryota > Viridiplantae > Streptophyta > Pinopsida > Pinales > Pinaceae > Picea > Picea engelmannii. The sequence goes on along the minus strand of ML817788.1, from coordinate 83,833 downwards.
GTCGCAGCCGCAGCAGCAATAGGGACATAACATTGACTTCATCCGGAAAGTTGGTAAACTCGCTATACCTTCTTTCAATAGATCTTCCAAATGCACCACCAGAGCTTGGGTACAGAAGCTTGACACCTACTACAAGCTCAACCAGATGATAGAGACAGAAGCCATCAGTGTCGCCACCTTACACTTAGAGGGTGAAGCACACGAGTGGTGGTATCATGGATTGGTGACATTGGGCCATAGTCGTATCACCTCCTACCGAGAGTTCACAGAGAGACTCATGGACAGATTTGATAGGAGTGATCCAAAGATCCATTTAAGAGATCTAGCCCAGTTGAGACAAATTGGCACAAAGGCATTCATCTCAGAGTTTCAGAGGGTAGCAGTGGCAGTGACAGACATTTTTGAGCCCCGATTGGTCATGCTATTCACAGAAGGGCTCATAGAGCTTCAAAGCATACCTCAAAGCATTGAGGTTTCTCTACATGCGCTTTTTGTTCAATTATTTTGGAGAACAGTCTTTGCATTCATCTAATGTCAATTCCAACCCATGGATATTGCGGACGATATAATGGCTCATGTAGAGATATATCTGGTTTACTGGAACAAACAACCATCGTAGTCTTCTCCCTCCATCTGGGAGAACCTGTAGTTTTGGATCTCACAATGCTTACATTCATAAGTCTTCCATACACTGTTTTTCATCACAACTTTTAGTTCCTCTGCTTGATTTTTTTTAGTGATTTCATATCAGGCTGGTAGTCTTGTGATTCTTGATACAATGACTGGTTGTTCTGGATTTTCTTTCTTTCTTGGAATATTCATGTTTTTCCTTATGTTTTTCTTTAGCTCTTGGGTCCATGGAGTTTTCTATAGATTTCATGCTCTGAAGATTCCAACTTCTTCCTTTCATCATAAGATCATGGATGTGGATGGACAAACAGGGATACTTTAAGGCTTCTTTTCGTAGAAGGCTTCTTCTAAAGTCAAACTGAACACGTACTGCTTTTCATGGCTGCTACCATGGATATATACTTCATCATTTTCAATGGATCATAGGATTAGCTCCCTCCTAATCCTTGCTTCATGTATGAGTGCATGTCTTTCTTTTGGAAGTATATAATCAGCTCCCTCCATCTAACATAATCCACACTTCCGTCTGCATCCTTATTTCCTTCTGCAAGGTGTCATAAGTCTTTCTCCAGTTTCCTCTTGGTTGTTGACTTCTTTCTGTCTTTACTTCTTCTAGGTTTCTTCAAGATTGATTATGAATTCGACTTGTTTCAACTGTTACTTATGTAATAACTTCCACATGAATTGTTTGATGTACTTCATCCTTTCATGTGTATTGTCTGACTTGTAGTCATAATGATAGAAATCCTTATCTTGTTGTTTCTTCCATAGGTATAGTTTCTCTTTGAACATATTATCTTCTAAGAAATAGATATGCAAGATATGTACAGAAAACATGGTATGTACAAGAACTATGAAGAGTATTGTTACCTTGTCTTAGAAGAAGTTTGTTTTATCCTGCTTGGTCTTCTTTGTAGGTTCCTTTTCTTTGGCAACAGATTCTTCATGTGTCTCCTTCCTTTTTTTTAGCTCGGGACAATGATTCTTGTAGTGACCATACTTTTGACAGTTGAAGCATTGTATTTCTGACATATCTTTCTCTTGATTTGGATTCCTCCTTGAACCAAACTTCCTTTTGTTCCTGAAATTCTTGAATCTTGCTGTGAAGGCTTGATCATCGTACTTCTTTTGGGGTTTCTCTTTTGCACTGATCCTTGATTCTTCTTGAGCACAGCAAGTCCAAAGTTCTTCAAA
>ML817788.1:41493-54780 GCA_009831015.1 Picea engelmannii | reverse complement strand
TATATATTAGTTAACCACGTATTCATTGCTACAGGTATAATAAGTAACAAATTTAACATGTCAAGTGTAAATTGTGTGTAACTTATTTATATATATATATATATATATATATATAAAAGTTACACACAATTTACACTTGACATGTTAAATTTGTTACTTATTATACCTGTAGCAATGAATACGTGGTTAACTATTTATTAGTCTATCATTAACTAAAAAATATGTAAATTTTTTTAAATTATGACATTACAACTCTATTTTATATATATATTTTTACTTATTTAAAATTATTTATCTACCATCTCATTCATTGTTGATTTCGACCCCTTATTGCAGGGCTGCCGATGTCTCGAAATGAACATCACTTTATTGATTTCACCCGTGGGAGACAACTTTTCTCGTTTTATTATATTGCATTGTTAAGTTGTTCCATTAAATAAATTGAAATAATTAAATTTTTTATAATTTATTGATTTTTATAAATTATAAAATAAATTTAATTTCATTATTAATTTTTAATATAAATTAATTTTATTATAATAATTATTTAATTATCACAATCATAATATTATTTTTAATTTTCATTATTTTAAATATTACAATAATAAAATATATATTGTAACGTTCGATCTCACCATGCCATCCCATCCCTCGTCATCTTTCTCCAACTCATCGTGCGGCAAGATGTTCCGAGTCCGCGATATTGTTTATTGCTATATATTAATATAAATTAAATTTATTATTTTGGATGGCAAACCAAATTACTTTATAAATAACTATATAACTCATTTGGATTGGATTGATACGATGATCAAATAATTTAATTTTAAGAGTATAATTTGTATTTTGGTTTTTTAGTTAAAATTTAGTGATATAAATCTAAGTGAAATCTCATTTTTTATTGTTAAAATTCTATTTTTCTATTGTTTAAATCCTATTTTTTAATTTATCATAAATAATTTTAGCTTGCTAAAAATTTCTAAAATACTAAGATTATATCAACTAATCAGAAATTTAACAAATTTTCAACAAATTTAGAATAAACTTAATTGGATAATATAACCTAAAAATAAACATCGAATGTCTAGACGACTGCATTTTTAAGTGGCCATTAAAAATTATACCGTCACAGGAATTATGAAGTTGCATGATAATAATCATCCAACCCTAGCTCAGAGGTGTTTGAACATGTGTAAGTGGTGACTGGCTCCCACCTACACGTCAGACAAAATAAATAAACACCCAATGCACCGTACACGTCATATAAAACGAATAAACCGCACACGCCGTCCGCGTAACATACTTCGGTGCGTACAGCTACAGAGGTTTTGAAAAGGAAGAAGAATGGTTTTGACGAACAGGGGAGGGTGGTTTTTTGAGAGGAATAAGTTTCAAGTTCAATCCTCGGTGGCCACGGCTCCGATGGAGGGAGGAAATAAGACTGTTCTAGAATGGTTGATTTAAAGACGAATCACACGCTAATTTAATCTTCATTGTTATTTCTATCATCACAGAGATAGAAATTTATAATAGTTTTTATATTTTTGTTCCCTGAATTTAAATCTATAAAAAACTGATATCATAAATAATATCATAAATAGTATCAATTACAACACAAGCAAAAAGATAATGAGAAGGAGCTGCAGAGTACCTTAAGAATCTTGCTCCATAGTAGTAGTGCTCACTCCGCCCTTTGCAGTAGTGCTTAATCTGCCCTTTGCACTCATCCTTTATCCTCTGCCCTTTGCACTCAGCCTTTATCCTCTGCCCTTTGATTTAAAGAGGAATCATACGTTAATTTAATCTTCATTGCTATTTCTATCATCACAGAGATAGAAATTTATAATAGTTTTTATATTTTTATCCCCTGAATTTAAATCTATAAAAAACTGATATCATAAATAGTATCAATTACAACACAAGCAAAAAGATAATGAGAAGGAGCTGCAGAGTACCTTAAAAATCTTGCTCCATAGTAGTAATGCTCACTCCAAGCAAAAAGATAATGAGAAGGAGATACAGAGTACCTTAAGAATCTTGCTCCATAGTAGTAGTGTTCACTCCGCCCTTTACAGTAATGCTTAATCTGCCCTTTGCACTCAGCCTTTATCCTCTGCCCTTTGCAGTAGTGCTCACTCTGCGCTTTCTGTTGGCCGGTTTGCTTTCACTATAGAACCTACTCAAAAATATCTCTGCTTAAAGAATTTTCCCTCATTGCTGCATTTTCCCCTCTGTTCTTCTTAAGGAACTTTTCCCTCTCCAGTATGCTTTCTCTCGATCTCGAAAGTTAATTTCACACCAACATCACACATAAACATAATAATAACAAATAACAAAGACAAACAAAATTAATCATAAGCTTGACATGTAACAAGTTTTATTTATGCTGATTTCTTGTAAGTAGAAAATAAATAGATATGGAATCATTTTTTATTTGGATATCATTTTTTTCCTTTTATATATGTTTCACAAGCCAAGCTTTAATCCCAAATTTATTAGGATATATTTTAAATTTTATTTAATAATAGAATACCTAATGTGGATATGTGCAATAAAACATTCGAACAAATTCAATCAAAATCATGACATGAAATGTTTTATTTATTCTAACTTTTAGTTGTGCTCATAAAACTCTTTTGAATCCAAGTTTCATTTAATAATGATTTGATTTCAAAGAAGAATGGAAATAAATCTTGTATATGGATATCACATGGGAAGCATTCCTATGTGGATAATCTTTATTTCTCAATAGCACAGTAGCTTTTACAACTGAAGCTAAAGCACAAGACTATAATCTTGTAAATTTCACTTTACAATTTAAGTTTGAATATTTACAGTTTTTCACCATCTAGTAATTCTTTTTATTTGTAATTATGAAATAAGTTCATACAATATATTTAGATTTTTCATAAGATTCAACTACTCCTAAAATTTATTGATCATTATTACACTTACTTCATAATTTTATCATTGATCTTAATTAAATAAATTCATTTTAACTTTGTATATATTAAATAATTATATAAAAAGTGAATAAAGTGGATTTATTTTTATTATCTTAAATTTATTATTTTTGATATTAAGATAATAAAAATAAATCCACTTATTATTTTTTATATGGTGAATTTAAATTTAGTGGATTATGGTGAATTTTAAAAATTCACCAAATTAAAATATTAAAAATAAATCCATAAAAATTCACCATAAATAAAATATAAATGAATCTCAAAATTGAGAGTGAAATCCCTTTTTAAATTATATTTACAAATTTGTAAATAAGAATTAAATTTATGGAACCATTTATCTAACCATTTCTCAATTGAATATCATTTCTTTCTTTTTATATATGTCTCACAAGCCAAGCCTTAATCCCTAATTTACAAGGATACATATTGCCCAAGTTTTGAAACTTCCAACATTTCTAGTGAAACACTCCACCCATCATCAAGGACAAATAAAGCTTGAATGTTAGAAAAGAATGCCAGATTATAAATATGAGAAAAGGCTGAGAGGGAAAGGGGAGATTAAAGTGGAAATTAATAAAATAAATCACTAGCTGTTAAAACTAAAAATTAAAAGAATTGTCAAATTAACCGTTAGTATTAATAAGTTGGTAAAATAGTCAAATTCTAAGGAGTAGAAATAAATATTAGGTAGATAATAAAAAAAGGACAATATGAAGAACTAGAATAAAGTAGATTAATGAAATGAAGAATTCGATGAAGTGGTATAAACTAGTATAATAATATAAGGATTATAATAGATTAAGAATTAGGGATTGTAATAGATTAATAAATAAAGAAATAGTCAAGTAGAAAAGAGTATATTGTTGATAAAATGATGAAAATGATTAGAAATAGTTGGAAGAAAGAAACTAATCATAAGAAGAGAATAAGAGTGGGACAAAATGACTCTAAGTGGAGTGTTAGTGGAAATGTTGGAAGTTTCAAAACTTGCAACCTACATACTAGGATATATATATTATTTTATTTAGAAATAGGATACCTAATGTGAATATGTGCCACAAAACACTAATAGTGTCAATAATGCTCAACAGATGAGGCATTCCTATCTCAATAATGTTTATTTCTAGTAGCAAAGTAGCTTTTGAATAATTACACTTTCTCACTATCTAGTATCTCTTGAATATTTACAGTTTTCACCATCTAGTATCTTCTTTTTTATTTGTGATTATGAAATAGGTCCATACAACATATTTACAATATATTTAGATTTTTCCATAACATTATGATACTCTTAAATTTTTTTATTATTATTGCACTTACCTTTAGATTAAGATTAATTTTAAGTTTGAATAGTTACAGTTTTTCACCATCTAGTATCTCTTTTTTATTTGAGATTATGAAATAAGTTCATACAACATATTTACAATATATTTAGATTTTGGACGTATAAGATGAGAAATTAGTTATAACATACCTTGTTAGGGGTGAATATATTAGTTATGTAATAGGGAGATAAGTTGAAAGTATCTAATTTTATTTATTCATACATTTACATTTTGAACAAATTATAAAGAATCACTTTTTTAATTTACATTTTTACATCTTGAACAAATTATATATATATATATATATATTCATTAAAGAAAATGTTTTCTTAATCTTAAAAACTATTCCAAGACTCTACAAGATAAATATATTCCACTATTATTTTACACACATACACTCCATTTATAAATTCCTAAATCCAAATCAAATTAGAACTTCATGTATTACTATCCTTTATTATAATAGAAAAAGACATAAAATTACATTTACCTTCGAAAAAAAACATTCAATATTAAATCTATTTTACAGTTTAAAATTTACATTTCTTTTAAACTACAAATTAAATTAAATTAATTTCTTTTAGGTGAATAGGTTTTAGTTGAAATATCAATGATAAAGTGAAATAAACCTTATTTATTTATTTGGACTGTTTGTTTGTCCAAAATCTTTTTAAAATATTTCAATTTGATCGATTTTAAAGAGAAATCACAGGCTAATCCTCATAGTTATTTCTTCACTTAGCAAGTAAAATTTAGAATAGCATCATAAATGCTATCAACTACAACAAAAGCAATAAAAAAAAGCGAACGCGCGCCGTCCAGGTCACACAGGAATCAATTTTATCCAATCTATTATCCCCAAGCACAGGAGTGAAATTCACTTTATGTTCATGGCCTATTTATCACCAGTGGGAGAGGCCTGTTGCAAGCGTGTGAAGCAAAATCTGTTGCGAGCGTGTGAAGCGTGTGATAAAATGAATAAACCGAACGCGCGTCGTCCATGTCAGATAAAATGAATAAACCGAACGCGCCGTCCACGTAGCATACTGCATATGTGGACAGAGGTTTTGAAAAGGAAGAAGAATGGTTTTGACGAACAGGGGAGGGTGGTTTTTGAGAAAGTAAGAAGTTTCAAGTTCAATTTTCGGTTCCCAATGGAAGGAGGAAATAAGACTGTTCTTGATCTGCACTAAAAATGTGTAGAGAATGGTTGAGGAAGTCTAAGACCATGATCATGGCTGATTTAAAGAGGAATCACACGCCAAACCTAATCCTCATCGCTACTTCTATCATCACTGAGCTAAAAATTTATAATCCTCGTGGCTATTTTATCATCACTGGGGTAGAAATTTATAATAGCTTTAATATTTTTAATTCCAGAATTTAAATCTAGAAAACAAACTAATATCATAAGCAACTACAACACAAGCAAGAAGATATTGAGAAAGAGATGCAAAGTACCTTTAAAGTAGTGCTCACTCCGCCCTTTGCAGTGGTGCTCACTCTGCCCTCTATCCTCTCTATAAATAAATAAACAAATCACTATTAATACATAAAAAAAAAAGAAATCAATTAATGAATTATTTACATATTTCATCACTATTAATATATAAAAAAACAGAAATTAATTAATGAATTATTTACATATTTCAATTGGATTAATAAACCAGAAATCAATTAATGAATTATTTACATATTCCAATTGCTGTTAATTTAAAGAAATCAAATTAGATTAACATTACAAATGATTAAATGGATAATAATTTATTAAAAATGATAATTGATCAACTTTTTTTTGAAAATGAGAAAGAAGATGTTTTATTTTATTCATTGATCTTATTGTGAGTATATCCACTTCATAACAATTCAACATAAATAAATTTGAATTAAAAAAATTAAAATAAAATATAAATGAATCTCAACTTTGAGAGTGAAATCCCTTTTTAAATTGTATTTACAAATTTGTAAATAGGAATTAAATCTATGAAATCATTTATGGAACCATTTCTCATTTGGATATCATTTTTTAATTTTTTATATGTCTCACAAGCCAAGTCTTAATCCCTAATTTATTAGGATATATATTGGGCAAGTTTTGAAACATCCAAAGTTTCTAGTGGATGCTCCACCCTTCATCAGGGACAAATAAAGTTTTGAATGTTAAGATTAAAAATTAAAAGAATAGTCAAATTAGCCATTAGTATTAATAAGTTGGTAAGATAGTCAAATTTGAATGAGTAAAAATAAATATTAGGTAGATAATAAAACAAAGACAATATGAAGAACTAGAATAATGTAGATTAATGAAATGAAGAATTAAATGAACTGGTATAAAGTAGTACAATAATATAAGGATTATAATAGATTAAGAATTAGGGATTATAATATATTAATAAATAAAGAAATAGTCAAAGTGGAAAAGAAAAGAGCACAATGTTGATAAAATGATGAAAATGATTAGTAATAGTTGGAAGAAAGTAGAAGATGTTGATAATATGAAGATGTTGATAATACGAAAATGTCAATAAGAAAATTAATGATAAGAGGAGAATAAGAATGAGACAAAAAGTCAATTAAAGACTAAAAAGATAAGAGCAAGAGTGTTCCTTGGAAAAGTTGGAAGTTTCAAAACTTGCCTCAAAATCATGACATCAAATGTCTTATTTATTCTAACTTTTTGTTTGTTAAAAGTGCTAGTAAAACTCTTTTGAATGCGAGTTTCATTTAATAATGATTTGATTTAATAATCTCTATTTCTAGTAGCAAAGTAGCTTTTACTTTACATTTTGGGCTTGAATTATTACATCTTCTCACTATCTAGTATCTCTTGAATATTTACAGTTTTCACCATCTTATCTCTTTCTCTTTTATTTGTGATTATGGAATAGGTCCATAAAACATATTTACAATATATTTAGATTTTTCTATAAAATTCTAATACTCTTAAAACTTTTTATTATTATTGCACTTATCTTAATTTTATCATTTTTCTTAATTATAGACTTCATTTTTATCTTATAGACTAACTTTCTTATAGACTTCATTTTTATCTTAAGGAATTCAAGCTTTGTTTTGGGTCTCTAAGAGGAGAAATTAGTCATCGCATACCTTGTTAGTTTTGTATTAAGGAGATATATGTGTTATCCTTTCCATTAGAGAAAAGTTTTTATAGTCCTAAGAGCTATTCCAAAATCCCACAAGATAGATATATTTCAATATTGTTTCACACACATACACCCCATTTGCAAATCTCTAAATCCAAGTCAATTTAAGACTTAGTGTATTGCTACTCATTATTTACCCCAATAAAAAAGAGACATTCAATATTAAACCTCTTATACAGTTTAAAATTAGCATTTCTCTCACATTAATATTATTTAAATTTCTTTCACAGTTTAAAATTTAAATTTCTATCAAATTAAAATTTCATTGCATTATATTACTTTTATTTTTATTTTTTTGTCAACATCTAAGATTTTATAAACCCAGCTCTAATTTAAGTGAATAGATTTTATTTGAGGAAATTAATGACATTTATTTATTCAAACTGTTTGTTTGTCCCAAAACTCTTTAAAATCTATGTTTTAATTTGATTGATTTTAAAGATAAATCACACTCTAATCCTCATAGCTATTTCTTCACTTAGCTATGAAATTTAGAATAGCATCATAAATGATATCGACTACAATACAAACAAGCAATAATGAGGAGGAACTGTCTAGTACCTTAAAGATATTGAGATGGAGCTGCATAATATTTCTCCATGGCAGTATGCTCACTCCCCACTTTGCAGTAGTGCTCGCTCTGCCCTTTGCCCTCAGCTCTCTATCCTCTGTATATGCTAGCAGAGAAGCTAGAAGCAGAAAGAAATAAACTAACAAAGTACTATTAGCCCATGAAAATCTAAAAATAAATTAATGTATATATAGTTCATAAAAATCTAAAAATAAATTAATGAATTATAAATGTTAATTTAAAGAAATCTAATCAAAATAATACCACAAATAAGGAAAAGAAGGGAAGTATTGGGAAGGATCTACATTGTACTTTGTAAAATATTGTTCTGCAGTTAGTTCAATCCAATTTTTATATAGTTAAAAAAAAAGTTGGAAACAGGAAATAAATAAACAAACCAAACATTATTAATGCTATAAATAATTAAGATTATTAAGAAATAAATAAACAAACCAAACACTATTAATGTTAAAAATAATTAAAATTACTATAATGAAAAGCAAAGAATTTGATTTGATATAAAAAAATTAAATCTCTCTCACCTCATCCATCTATACAGAAGAGGAATGAAAGTTATATTGACCGGTTTGCTTCACTTATATAACAGTCCAGAAATACCTCTGCTCTCCTTCAAAATTTTTCCCTCTCTCTATGCTTTCTCTCTCGAACTCAGAGGTTAATTTCACACAAACACCACGCATAAACACAATAGAAAACAAACAGGAATACCCACACCCCCACACAGAATAGAATCAATCATAATATTGACATAATCTCAGTGTGATTTATCCTAACATATTGTTTGAGAGTGGAAGTCTCTGTTGAGTCCGAGTATTATTATGATTGATTTAAAAGAAAACGAAATAATCTTTTCTATATGAAGTGTACAAAGGAGGGTTCATAGGCGGATAATCTTAACTTTTCGCAGCAAGTTCACTATTCAATGATAATAAGAGAATCAATGGAAGTCATAAGTTTATAATTCAATGTCCTAGGAAGTCATAGGTTTATACGATAGTTTTGTACATTTTTATAGCACAGCTTAAAAAAATAATAGTGTTTACTATATTAATATTATATATATATATATTATAATTATATAAAAGAAATGTTTTTTTAATATTTTTAAACTTTTTATTAATAATAATATTAAAATTAATTAGATATAAATAGCAATATTTATAAGATATTTGTTTCTTGTTTTTTTTTCAAATTACATATATAATTGTATGAAAAATTAATTAATAAAAAGACAAAAAACACACATGTTATGAGTGAGAATTGAAACTTCTTCTTCTCACCATTGAAGTCAAATCTATATTGAATTTTTCACTTATTAATTTATAATTTCATTAAATAATAATAATCTAATTTTAAGATCACATTAAACCAAATATCAAATTAGTATATCAAACCCATTGTTTAAGAGATAAGGGACCCACAAACTTATGGTAATCAAACTTTTGTATGTTAATTTTTATACATTATAAAATGAATTTAATTTTATTATTTTAATTTCATTATTAATTTTATTATAATAATTATTTAAATATTATGTAGAATCATAATATTATTTTTATATTTTATTTTTGAAATATTAATAAGATATCTATTTTTTTATTTTTTTCATTTATATTAGATATAACTTTTCTATATTTCTATCTTATAAATACACATGAAACCATTTATATTAGATATAACTTTTCTATATTTCTATCTTATAAATAACCATGAAACCATTTAGGAATTAAATCTATGGAACCATTTATCTAACCATTTCTCAATTGGATATCATTTCTTTCTTTTTATATATGTCTCACAAGCTAAGCCTTAATACCTAATTTACAAGGATATATATTGCCCAAGTTTTGAAACTTCCAACATTTCTAGTGAAACACTTCACCCATCATCAAGGACAAATAAAGCTTGAATGTTAGAAAAGAATGTCAGATTATAAATAGGAGGAAAGGCTGATGAGAGGGAAAGGGGAGATTAAAGTGGAAATTAATAAAATAAATTACTAGCTGTTAAAACTAAAAATTAAAAGAATTGTCAAATTAGTCGTTAGTATTAATAAGTTGGTAAAATAGTCAAATTCTAAGGAGTAAAATTAAATATTAGGTAGATAATAAAAAAAGGACAATATAAAGAACTAGAATAATGTAGATTAATGAAATGAAGAACTAGATGAAGTGGTATAAACTAGTATAATAATATAAGGATTATAATAGATTAAGAATTAGGGATTATAATAGATTAATAAATAAAGAATTAGTCAAATAGAAAATAGTATAATGTTGATAAAATGATGAAAATGATTAGAAATAGTTGGAAGAAAGAAACTAATAATAAGAGTAGAATAAGAATGGGGCAAAATGACTCTAAGTGGAGTGTTAGTGGAAATGTTGGAAGTTTCAAAACTTGCAACCTACATACTATCATATATATTATTTTATTTAGAAATAGGATACCTAATGTGAATATGTGAAACAAAACACTAATAGCGTCAATAATGCTCAACATATGAGGCATTCCTATGTCAATAATGTTTATTTCTAGTAGCAAAGTAGTTTTTGAATAATTACATTTTCTCACTATCTAGTATCTCTTGAATATTTACAGTTTTCACCATCTAGTATCTCTCTTTTTTATTTGTGATTATGAAATAGGTCCATACAACATATTTAGATTTTTCCATAAGATTATGATACTCTTAAAAAAAATTATTATTATTGCACTTATCTTTAGATTAAGAATAATTTTAAGTTTGAATATTTACAGTTTTTCACCATCTAGTATCTCTTTTTTATTTGCGATTATGAAATAAGTTCATACAACATATTTACAATATATTTAGATTTTGAGCATGTAAGATGAGAAATTAGTTATAACATACTTTCTTAGGGATGAATATATTAGTTATGTAATAGGGAGATAAGTTGAAAGTATCTAATTTTATTTATTCATACATTTGCATTTTGAACAAATTATAAAGAATCACTTTTTTTATTTACATTTTTACATCTTGAACAAATTATATATATATATATATATATATATATATTCTTTTCATTAAAGATGTTTTAGTAATCTTAAAAGCGATTTCAAAACTTTACAAAGCTATTCCAAAACTTTACAAGATAAATATATTCCACTGTTATTTGACACACATACACTCTATTTACAAATTCCTAAATCTAAATCTGTTATTTGACACACATACACTCTATTTACAAATTCCTAAATTTAAATCAATTTAGAACTTTATGTATTACTATCCATTATTACAATAGAAAAAGACATAAAAATTACATTTACCTTCGAAAAAAATATTAATATTAAATCTTTTTTACAATTTACAATTTACATTTTTTTTAAACTACAAATTAAATTAAATTAATTTCTTTTAGGTGAATAGGTTTTAATTGAAATATCAATGAACTTAAAGTGAAATAAGCCTTACTTATTTATTTGGATTGTTTGTTTATCCAAAATATTTTTAGAATCTATGTTTCAATTTGATCGATTTTAAAGAGAAATCACAGGCTAATCCTCATAGTTATTTCTTCACTTAGCAAGTGAAATTTAGAATAGCATCATAAATGCTATCAACTACAACAAAACCAATAAAAAAAAAGCGAACGCGCGCCGTCCAGGTCACACAGGAATCAATTTTATCCAATCTATTATCCCCAAGCACAGGAATGAAATTCACTTTATGTTCATGGCCTATTTATTACCAGTGGGAGAGGCCTACTAGTGGGAGAGGCCTGTTGCAAGCGTGTGAAGCAAAATCTGGTGCGAGCGTGTGATAAAATGAATAAACCGAACGCGCGCCGTCCACGTCAGATAAAATGAATAAACCGAACGCGCCGTCCACGTAGCATACTGCATATGTGGACGAACTTAGGTGCGTAAAGCGACAGAAGTTTTGAAAAGGAAGAAGAATGGTTTTGACGAACAGGGGAGGGTGGTTTTTGGAGAGAGTAAGAAGTTTCAAGTTCAATCTTCGGTTCCCAATGGAAGGAGGAAATAAGACTGTTTTCGATCTGCATTAAAAAATGTGTAGACCATGGTTGATTTAAAGAGGAATCACACGCCAAACCTAATCCTCATCGCTACTTCATTCATTACTAAGCTAGAAATTTATAATAGCTTTAATATTTTTAATCCCAGAATTAAAATCTAAAAAACAAATTGATATCATAAGCAACTACAACACAAGCAAGAAGATATTGAAAGGGAGATGCAGAGTACCTTTACAGTAGTGCTCACTCCGCCCTTTGCAGTGGTTCTCACTCTGCCTTCTATCCTCTTTATAAATAAATAAACAAATCACTATTAGTCCATCAAAAATAGAAATCAATTAATGAATTACTTACATATTTCAATTGGACTAATAACTCAGAAATCAATTAATGAATTATTTACATATTTTAATTGCTGTTAATTTAAAGAATTCAAATCAGATTAACACCACAAATGATTAAATGGATAATAATTTATTAAAAATAATAGTTGATCAACTTTTTTTGAAAATGAGAAAGAAGATGTTTCATTTTATTCATTGATCTTATTGTGAGTATATCCACTTCATGGCAATTCAACATAAAAAAATTTGAATTAAAAAAATTAAAATAAACTATAAATGAATCTCAAAATTGAGAGTGAAATCTCTTTTTAAATTGCATTTACAAATTTGTAAATAGGAATTAAATCTATGAAATCATTTATGGAACCATTTCTCATTTGGATATCATTTCTTTCTTTTTTATATATGTCTCACAAACCAAGCCTTAATATCTAATTTACTAGGATATATATTGGGCAAGTTTTGAAACATCCAAAGTTTCTAGTGGATACTCCACCCTTCATCAGGGACAAATAAAGTTTTGAATGTTAAGATTAAAAATTAAAAAAATAGTCAAATTAGCCATTAGTATTAATAAGTTGGTAAAACAGTCAAATTTGAAGGAGTAAAAATAAATATTAGGTAGATAATAAAACAAAGACAATATGAAGAACTAGAATAATATAGATTAGTGAAATGAAGAATTAGATGAACTGGTATAAAGTAGTACAATAATATAAGGATTATAATAGATTAAGAATTAGGGTTTATAATAGATTAATAAATAAAGAAATAGTCAAAGTGGAAAAGAAAAGAGTACAATGTTGATAAAATGATGAAAATGATTAGTAATAGTTGGAAGAAAGTAGAAGATGTTGATAATATGAAAATGTCAATAAGAAAATTAATG